>VDFB02012657.1:0-43300 GCA_007258455.2 Sequoia sempervirens
TATAATTGGGTCTAGTCATCATTAATGTCAGCCCCACTCCAATGAAAGTCCAAGGTAAAGAGATGTTTGCTAGCATCCTTAGTGTATTTACCAAAAATAGGGAGCCGAGTAATATGTGCATTCATATTTGGAGGAGGTAAAGGTGTTCTTGATTTATTTTGTATGGTTAGATTATATCCTTTCTCTTAATCTAGTCTCTACTCTTCTATCTCTTTCTCTCTTTTTATTATGCCTTCTTTGTCTAGTTTTTGGTGACTTATTTTATTATATTGCTAAATATTATCTCCTCTTCTTCACCAATTAACAACTACTTTACTTCCTCCCTTATTTACTTCCTCTTCTTCCCCATAGCAACCATATCAATAGTATCCCTAAAAATAAGGTCAAAGTTTTCTAAGTTCATTGTTACCTTATATTCTTTCAATTTCCTTATCATTTTAGTTATATTTTTCTCTATAGTTCTAATTTAGGCTATAAACCACACTCTATTTCTTTAATATTCATGTTCATGCCATTTCCATTTAGGATATACCTATCTCAATACAGGGGTTTGTATTTGTTGCATCCCTCTCAATACACTCTTTTGATGCTTCTCACACTTTTTTTTAACATTTTCCATTATCTTTCCTCTCAATCCTAAGATTTTTTCAACATTATTTTTTCTTCTTTCTTTTCTATCATGATCATTAACTTCTTTTCAAAACCTATCTTGATCATCTCACCAATAAATTCTTTTACTCTCTTGTTATCCAATTTTTCCATAAATATTTAATTGATTTAATTTATCCATCCTTAACTTTCTTTTTTTAATACCTTAATTTATCAATGTGTAGCAAAAGACACCTAATACTATCACATATTTCTTTTAAATACCTACAATGGTCTCTATCTTATGTTATATTCTAGCAAAGTAATTTTACAAGACTATGTATCTTTTAGTGCACTTATAGGTTTTCATTAGTCTTCATTAGGCCACTCTTTTAATTTTTCAACTTAAGAGGAATATGATATTTTAGAAAGAAATTTATAGGGACATCATGGCTTAGTCCAAAATCCTTTTTAATAAGGGCTAATGTGTTGCAGATGACTAATTATGTATGAAATATCTTATCAGTAGAAATCTAGATCATTAATGAGGGTGGTCCCTACAAGAAAATCTATACAAATTGAGGGTAGATCTCGTATCTATCTAAGGCTAAACTTAAAGCTATTTATGTTGAAGAAGTTTGAAAAGGGATAGAGTTTGCTTGGTTATGATTAGAGGTTTCTTGGATAGGCATATAGTTTGCTTGGATATGTGGGCCTTTTGATTAGTCACTCTTTTAATTTTTAGAAAATCATTTTGATGGAAATCATTACATGAATAGGGAGGCTATTAAATCTAATCACATCAAAATGCACTTTCCCACTTGCTTTTGGTGGTTAAGAGCTTATAATACATGCGCCTTGTTGTGATTAGTCCAAGAAAGTGACTAGGTGACATAAAAAAAGTCACTATCCACATATGGCATTGGCTTGGTCATTAACATATTATATTGTGGTGGCTTTTAATTGGTTGGTATAATCTATAGAAGTCTAAGTTGCATTGAGTAACTTTGGGAACTAGGGTTAAGGCTTAACACATGTTGACTTACTTTTAGGGAAGGTTGTATAAAGAACCTTAGGAGTTTGAAAGGAAAATATGAAAAGAGGAGTGAGGATTGGTGAAAGGGATACCCAATACTGATGGAAGAAGAAATAGGATCAAGGTGAGGGAAAATTTGATACTATGTTAAATAATATGGACAAAAAGGTAAAGGAAAGGGATCAAGGATCAAGGATATTGAATGATAGATGCTTTTTTGGTAAATGAAAATATAGAAGTCTTAAAATCTATGACTCAAGAGAAATAGGTTAGGGATCATTAATGTGGTGTGCCTAATGCTAGAAGAAGAAAGAGAAAGGGAAATAATGTGGATGACTCTCAAGCTTTGGAGGTTGGTTTTACCACATTCCTTATACCTTTTGGGTATGATGGTATGAGTAAGCCTACAAGTATGGGTTCCATAAGAAGGAAGGTAGATGGGAATTGGGTTGAGGGAAATGAGTATGGAAAATACTAAAAGTCCAAGATTTTGAGACTAAAGGAAAAGTGAATCCTCAAATTAAGAATTAACAATGGTGAATACTCAATGGTAAAGGAGACGAAGCATGGAAAAGAGTAAGTGGAGAATAATTGAGGTTCATGGATTAGTATTATAGATTAAGAAGTACTTGATTATATGGAGACCTAAAATTCTAGGGCCAAAGGTAAAGACAAAGTAGGGGGAAATCCATGATAAAGTACGTAGGTAATGAGAAGTCTAAAAGACTAAAATAGTCAAAGATCTCAAACAAAAATTGAAATGTTGGGTTTCAATGAAGGAGTGAAAGAACATTAGCAAGAGGAAACCTATAAACCCAACAAAGTCTAGAAATAGACACAATTACCCCTAACACTTTAGAAATTTCTATAGTTTGAGATATTTAGGCACATGACAAGTATGACAAAAGGTAAAGCACTACAAAAAGAATATGTTTGAATAGGAGAGTCCATTAAAGGAATTCTTAGATTGGTTATAAATGATAGCCAAAACATGACTCTATTAAGAAAGAAAATTGTAGAATTAGATAAATTTGCACTTACTAATAAGGGCCCCAACATCAGCTAGAATGGGGCAAGACAAAGATAACATATAGCAACTATAGGGACAAAAATATAAATCTTTCATCAAATATCGATGAGGGACTCTATAAGCAACAAAATCAAACTAAAAAAGAATCAGAAACACACTAGAGTCCTTACACTAAGAATGGCATGCAAGGTAAAGGCCCAAAAGGACAAACATCAATGGAGGGGTTCCCTGATTATATCTAAAATTAGAGATGGTGTTGCAAAGCATAAAGAAAAGGAAAATTTATTAGAGAATGTTCCCAAACATTCTAAGATAAGTAAACCAACTTAAGAACCCATATATTAGGTTTATCATAATTAAGGATTTTCAAAATTACTTCATACAAGAAATTAATCCTCATGAATTAACAAGGCCTTGGAGTAATCCATGGCAAAATCTGTGTGGAAGTGAGTTCATTTCCTCTTCATGAAATCAATTAAACTAATCATTAGAAGTATGAATTGCAACAATATTGAAGATAAATTTCATTGTAGCTTGGAAATCAACACATACTCAAAGGTTCTTAACAACTCTAATATTTGTTGTAGGGGGCATGTCTAGAAAATAAAAAGAAATTGCCAAATTTTCACTATGGTGGCAAATAAATAATTTGTTTTCCTCCCTTTCCACACCACTGTGTAAATGTCTTGCATCTGGAAAATACCCTATTGCCTTCATTTCAAGACAAATTCTCCAACTTTGGATAAATCTATTGTGTATGTGGATGTGATATATCTCCTAAACAAGAAGTATGTACCATTTTATGGCCTTCAATCCAACTACATCCAGAGATCTTTTTAATTCCTGATCTTTCATCAATCTCCTTACTATTTGCTCACACCACCTACCCACTTTTGCATAGATGTTTGAGAGAAGAACATAAGTCACACCTTTTTAGGATCCAAATAAAAAAACAACATCGCTGTAAATATTCCTGAACCTATATTCATATGTGATCTGCAGACAGCAAGAAAACAGATCCATCCAAATAAAAAAACAGCATTGTTGAAAATACTCCTGAGCCTATATTCATATGTGATCTGCAGGCAGCAAGAAAACAGATCAACACAACCACCATAGGTTTAATTGACATCTTAATGATAAAGTTTAGGGTGTACTCAAGCCAGCATGAAAAAGTAGATTAAGCATGCACACATAAAGATCAAATGTAGGTGTAATACAATAAGAGTTATCCATGTTATTGAGTATGTATAGTCCACATGCACTAAACCTGTATGACTGCATGCACATATATATAACAAAAGAAAAGTTTATAATGTCAGAATATGTTCCAAAGTGTTGGATTAATTCAAATATTTTGAGAGCACCCTTGCAAAATCCATTTTGTACATATCCCATAAACATTGCATTCGATGAGAGCACATTTCTTTGAGGCATTTTGTCAAACAATTTACGTGCCTTGCCTATGCTTTCATATTTTCCATACATGCCTACCAGAGCATTTCCAACAATAATATCTGACAAAAAAACCCCTTTTTATTAAATTTTGATGGATGTCTGTACCTTGTTCTTAAGCTATCATACTGATTCAGGCGGGGAGTATGCTTCCAATTTGTAAATCCTTGTCACTAATCCATTTTGTGCATATCATGCAATCATGACATTCCATTAAATAGTATTTTTTGAAGGCATTCTGTCAAACAGTTACCGCCCCTTGTCTATGCTTCCACATTTTGTATACATGTCTACCAGGATAGTTGCAACTACAATCTGACAAAATTCCTTCGTCCATCATTTAATGGATGTCCATACCCTGTTCCAAAGCTCCCATTTACGCACAAGCAGAGAGACTGCTAGCAAAGCTTGCGTAGTTTGGCTTTACAACTGCCAGTCGCATTTGCTTGAAAGTTACGACCTTTCCATAAAATCCATTTTCCATATATCCTGGAATCATGGCATTCCATGGAACCACATTTCTTTGAGGCATTCGATCAAACAGTTCACATCCCTTGTCTATGCTTCCACCATTTGGAAGCATGTCTATCAGGGCATTTCCCAGCCTTATAAAGTGCTCTGCCTATTTTATTTTCATAGGAATCTCGTGCCCACTTTCCGAAGTTTAATAGCAATCAAATGATGAAAGCATATGTAATATCTGCCAAAGAAGATTCCATCTCCTTAACCAATTCCTTGACGTCAGTAGTTGAGCTCCGATCGATGCTTTTGCAGAGTTTTCAGATGGCATTGCCTGTCATAGCAGCTTTCCAATCAGGTGAGTCATTACGTCCTAATCTAACCCAACTATCTGAATTGAGGTCATCGTCTTTTTTTCTTATTTTTAATGCCTAGTGAACGAAATACTGCAGATGTGATGTTCACACTACCGGACGACTCCATTTTCTTTCACATTCTTTTGCGAGCTCATTCAACGCCGTGAATAAAACTAAAAACATTTTTACAAATAAAACAAATTTCAATAATAAAAACAAAATAATAAGAAAATTAATAAAACCAAATACGTATCAAAATGTGAAAACATGATGGCAGAGTTAGAAATGGCCATTCATGACATAAACGATGTTTGGCCCATTAAAATGGGAAACAAACCCCTTCCCGTTGCATTTCTGTAACAGAGTTGTAAACATCAATTTGGGGGTTGCATGACGAAAATTATTACTAGGAAGAGTCCCCTTCAGTTTGGTCTTTAGTCTATCACACTGTTTATCAGCGGTTTGACTAATAATTTGGTTGCATCCTACATCTATATTGTTAAAATATAAACTTTATTTAATTTAATTAGGAAGAATCATGTTATATATATCTATTCATTTATGTACTTAAGGATCTTTGGATCTATTTTTCTAAACAAATAGAGAAGACAATATCAAAATATGCTCTTCAATTTTCTACATGATATCAAAGCTTGAAATATCTATGTGCTGCAATGGAAGAGGAGTGTGAAGACATTTTGAGAATGTCGAAATAATCCTATTACATTTTGTTTCTACAGATTTGGGATGCCATGTGTATTCCTGAAAAAGGTTCTGGTAAGGCAGAGACAGAGAAAAATTAAAAAACAGAGAAACTACAAACTGTTACTGCAGAACATATTTTTTCCTTATTCAAACAAATTACATACATCTCTATTTTTATAGAGGTCTTGAGGGAAAACGATGAGGAGATAAGTCAAAAAAAGCTTCAGAACAATTTTAAATCTGCTTCAAAAACAAAGCTAAAAAATCCTACGTAGTTCCTAATTTAGAATTAAAAAAAAAACTTGCAGATTTTTTTTCCTCACACGGAGAAATTACTGCTTTATTCTAGCATTCTCCCCTAATTTCTACCATTAATAGTTTCACCATTTACAATGCCCAAATTTTGTCTTAAATGATCAAAAAACTCCTTTGCTAACACTTTGGTAAATATATCAGCTAACTGATCTTCAGATCTGCAAAATTTCAATTGAATTTCACTATCATTCACCAAATCTCTGATAAAGTGATATCTTGTATCTATATGTTTGCTCCTCTTGTGAAAGACATGATTCTTTGACAAAGCAATTGCTGATTTGTTGTCACAAAGTATTGGAGTTGGCTCCTCCTGTGCTTGCAATAAATCTATCAAAACTTTCCTCATCCAAACTATTTGACATGTACTGTTGAGGTGGCTACTACATACTCTGTTTTAGCTGATGAAAGTGTCACTATGAGTTGCTTCTTTAATGCCCATGAGACTGGACTTGTCCCACAATGAAAGATATATCCAGAAGCACTCTTCATATCATCAACACTCCTTGCAAAATCACTATCAGTATAACCAACCAAACCAAAATCATTAGTTATGGAATACAAGATTCCATATCCTATTGTTCCTACCACATATCTCAACATCCTCTTCCCAACATGCCAATGTGAGTCTTTTGGTGACTCCATGAACCTTGAGATCAAACTTACCCTATACATGATATCCAGTCTTGTAGTTGTAAGATACATCAAACTTCCAATTAATCTTTTGAAAATTGTAGAATCAACATTCGATCCATTATCTTCTTTGCTAATTTTAGTGCCTGTTGCAACTGGTGTAGATATTGTATTACAATTCAACATCCTAAACCTTTTCAACACATCTTTTGCATATTTAGATTGACTAATAAAAATTCCTCTATTTGATTGAACATCTTCAATGCCCAAAAAATACTTCATCAATCCCAAATCTGTCATCTCAAATTCTTTCTTCACTGCTAATTTAAATGCACCTATAGAAAAATTTCCACTAAAAATTAAATCAAATTATCAAAACACACAACTGAAATCTGACCTTCTTTATTGATCTTTGTGTACAATGTAGGCTCGCTACTGCTTCTGTTGAATCCATTACTTCGCATGTATGAATCAATTCTGCTATACCATGCTCTTGGTGCTTGTTTGAGACAATAGAGTTCCTTCTTCAATCTATAAACCTTTTCTCCATGTCCATGAACTTCATAACCTAGTGGTTATTTCACATATACTTCTTCTAGAAAACCATTCAGAAAAGTTGATTTGACATCCATTTGAAATACTTTCCAATTATTTTGTGCAGCTATTGCTAAGACCATTCTAATAGTATATAGTCTAGCAACTGGAGCAAATGTATCATTGTAATCAATTCCATAATTTTGTGCAAAACCTTTTGCTACTAACCTTTCCTTGTGTTTTTCAATTTCACCTTCCACAATTAATCTGGTTTTATAAACCCATTTTACTTCTATTGAATCCTTACCTTCAGTTAGATCAACAAGCTCCCATGTGTGATTTCTCTAAATTGAATTCATCTATTCATCTATAGCATTAATCCAATGTTCTTCCTTAACTGCTTCTTCAAAACACACTGGTGTAAAAGAGGGGGACCACTGCATGCAAGACCCCAGGTCATGGAGGGTCAAGATGCGAGAGACTACCCTAACTTACCTTAGCTAAATGTATTGTTTAGAGTATGTAAGGGGAGGGTAGCGAGGACCATAGGGCCTCTCCACTACTCAACAGGCCCGAAATGTAGAAAGACACTAGGTGAGCTGATTTCTGGGCTTAACACTTCATCTCGAAAAGCTCTTTGTCTGAGGACAGAAGCACGGACTTTAGATGAAAGTGCGGCGCGCTGGCATCTCGAAAGTGCTTTGTAGTCTGTACGACTAGACAGCGATAAAGATTAGGTCAAGCCAACAAAAACTAGCTAACGACCCAATAAGCTAACTAAAAGGCCAAAATGACATAACTAAATAAACCAAGGAATCTTTAAGATTGTAAAGCAGATAGAAAAGAGTGATAAAGATGAGGAGAATCTCACCAATGAACTCATTCCCCAGTTGATCCTCCAAGAGCTCACACACCTACACATAACAAGAGAGAGAATGTTGGGGGGTGGCTGTATAGGGGTCTGCCTCAGTCAGACCCCCGTTTAGGTGTTCCCACCTCCATGGACAACAAATGGAAAAGAGATAAAGAAGTGACAAAAACACAAGCACTACAAATAGTACTATGCTACTCAACTAAATGATAGAGGAGAGGAGAGGGAAGCTTACCACCTCCACCAAGAGCACTCAAGGCTGCTTAGGGGAGAAATGAGAGGAACTCAAGCCTCTGCTGCAATGGTGTGGTCTCAAACTTGCTCTACCGATGTGATGGAGTGTGATATTGCTGCTATGGAATGCTTGGAAGTGAGTGCAAATGAACTTGTGAATGAGAGTATGAGAGCTTGATGTGGTGTAGATTTCTTCCAATCCTTCTGTTAGAATTATAAAATTTTAAAAATTTCATGGCTGCACATACCCATTAGTTCCCAAAAATGCCCATACTATAAGCATAAGAATTCGCTTTGCATATCATTTTTCCCATGCATTAGTTGTTTTTCATCATTTGGTCCCATAGAATTCACCTGGCCCTAAGTATTTCAATGTATAAATCATATCGTCAAGAGATGATGCAGGTCTCACCGATCCATAAAGCATTTTATACTAATGTGTGTCTTTTGTAGTCTACCGGCAAGAAATCAGGATTGTCTTACCGATAAAATTTCATTTGGTAATACACATCGGGTAGACACAGTTCACAGTCTCAATGACAACGTGATTCTATCAGCAAGATAATGTTCATCGGAATAAGTCATATCGAGCTCATTTGTGTCTTACCGATCGAGGCATAAATTGACTGTCGGCAAGACAAAAGCCATCGGAGTAATGTCCCAGAGCATTCATTCAGTCTTGTCGTTAAAGCAATTGTAGATTTTGTCATTCTCATCGATATGAAGTCATGGAGTCCTGCCAACCCCCTATGTCACAGTGACAGTATTACATAAGACTTGGCAGTATATTTGGATAGAATGGATTCGGCAAGACTAGCTTCATCGGTGAGAGCTAGGAAGGTCACACCGGGTGTTTTTCCATCAGCAAGAAACTATTATGTCTCGGCGATCAGAAAGAAAACTAAAGGAAACATCTCGGTAAGACTTGAGTAGTCGTAGGAATGTTTGCCGACCCCTAAAGTCACAATGATACTCAAGAATGAAGGCACAGAGTGTCGGGGAGACTCGTAACATCGGTGTGACTGCATGACACCATAGCGACATATGATCTATTGACTATCGAGAAGACTCAGAATGTCGGTCAAACTATAGGACATCAAAGTGATATATAATTTGTGGTAGTCAGAGAGACTCAAGGCATCGGCAGAACTACAGGATGTCTTTGTAGGTGTCTGATGAACATTTGAAAAATCCTAAATACAATAGATCGCCAAGATTTGAATATGAAAGGACGTGTCCTTTCGAATACTAATGTATAAATGTTCATTTTCAATTGTGGAAAGAGATATACAAAAGCAAAAAGCGAGTAAAAAATATAGTACGATACAAAATGTTTACATTTTTTAGACTATGATGCATGTTTCAAAGAATGGAGATTTCAATTGAATTCATTTGATGTGGTGACATTTTTCTGGTATCAATTGTTTGTTGTGTTAATTGAAAGTATTGTTGAAGTTGTCTCCAAGGTTGATGTTTTCTAATTGTTTAAACTAATATATCAAGGATATTTTTCAGTTTATCAGTGCAAACTTGTTGTATCTGTATGGTTGGATTAATTGGTTCTTTCAAGGAGAGATTAAATCTGTTTAGTCAATCATAGTAATTAGGGAATCTCATTTGGATCATTAAGAAGAACTCAGTAATCACATTCTTGCATGTTTATACCAGTTATAAACTTAAAATTGTATGCCAAACAATTTGAGTATCTGCCAGAAAGAAGTTACTCATTTTATATTTTCATTTGACTCCAAATACCCAATAAGGCACTAGTCTCTACCATTCCACTATTTAGTTTCATTTATTTTTTCATATGAACACATTAGATTCTAGCCTTGATATTGCTTATACAATTTGTACTAGAATAAAACTCATTTATCCACTCCCAAATTTTCCAGTGTGGATAAATTGCTTTAGGAAATGAACAGAGGTCAAGTTTTCTTTATTCAAATAGGTATACCCGCTTATGTCTAGCAGCACCTAAAGAGAAGAAGGGTCAAATAATTTGGCCTTGTCTGTTACCCTGAAATGTTGTGAGAGCTTGGCAACCTCTCGTGGTTCAAACCTGTGTTTTTGAGAGCTAACAAATTGGTGACTCTGCTAGAAAATTATTGCAGGATATCCGGTTGAAGATCATCATATAGATTCATTGAAGAAAGACTCATAATTTGAGAAGTTTCAGAAAAAAATGATTCTGTTGGGGAGAATAAAAAAGAATGTTAAAAGAATCATTTTCCTACTTTTGGAAAAGTAGGTGGCGACTCTGGTAAAAACTTGATGAAGAATCGATAAACAATTTGTGTATGGAACAAAAGAATATTTTAGAAGGCAGCAGTTGATAAGAGGAATTAAAGAATTGAAAAAGCAACGGCTACAATTGGACAAAGAAACACTACAATTGAAACAACAACTGTTACAATCAAGAGAATTATGCAATAAGAATGAATACACAAGTTCAAACAGGCATTGGACCCCTCAAGTGCCTCATAATACAATTGGGAATCTTCACAATGGAGGTGATGCATATCATGCACAACAGAACAGTTATTCACCACAACCATCGAAGCAAGTAAGTGCTTATCCAGTCCCTCCTGGACAAAGGCTGGTAAGCTATCAAGACTATCAATATGATCAACACAATTCCAGCCCACATGAAGGTGTCAATCAAAACTTGCAATGAAATGTATATCCAAGTCAGTAGGTTGAGGAGGAAGAAGATGAATACGTACATGCTCAAAGCCAAGATTCCATCACAGAATCAGAATGTGGAATTTACCCCTTTGATGCATTTCTTAACATAAGGAGACATGAAGGAGAAGATGAAATCTCTCTATACAACAGGATGATAAATATCTGTATGCAATTACCTCCTAATTGTAAGCCTACAAGACCCCTTTTTTTTGCACAATTCATAAGAGTTTGGAAACCTGAATCAACTTATTGGCCAGAATCATCAATACAACATGCCTTTGATCGAGTGAATAAATTTATTGATGCCATGGAGAGGATAAGGTATGAGAACACTATCAACGTTGAATCCAATAGTTGTATTTCTGATGAGTGTAGAGAAATTGATCAAAAAATGTAGCCAATAGAAGATGAGACATGTGCAGGTCAGAATGATTCATATGATAGCTTGCATGATGAAGATGAAGATACAAAAGATCTCTCTTGCATAACAAATTGTGATAGGGAAAGCAGTACATGTTATGAGGGATCCAATGAATATTCAGACTGTGAAGATGAACCTGTGGATTTTGACTTACAACGGGGTGATTCTTGCAGTTCTTGTGGTGATTAAGAAGAAGAAGCAATGGAAAATGCGGGTCCATTTGACAGTGAACAAATAACACCTCCAACTGCAGCTGACAACTATAGGGACACAGTTGATAATAAAGAGAATGATTTCTCTATGTTTTCGAATCCACTCCATGATGAGGAAGAGTTTGAGGACAATCATGTGAATCATGATCTACAACAAGCAGATATTTTCAGTTCTTATGGAGATCAAGAAGAGGGAGAAATAATGGAAGATATGGAAGAAGAAATGTGTTCACACAGCAGTGAGCAAATTTCAGATATGCTAACTCTTGAATACCAAAGATGTGCACATGAAGGTGATTATGAAGTCCTATGTCCATCCTACATTTTCTTTGATAGTGAAATTTCTTTGTGCAATGATTCATATGACTCCTCGTGCATTTCTCGAGATGATGGAGAAACCTTTGAAGTTGATCAAAAATCTATATCCATTCAAGAAGAGGTATGTGATTTAGAAATTTTTGACTCATGTGGAGAAGACATTTATTTGCATACCAAGGATGATATAAGTCCAACATTGATTGGTTCAGATATGCATGATATTGAGGACATGAATCATATTTCAATGTCAAATGGTGATATGGAAGATGTGCAAAAGGTTTCAGATTTGTTTGTCTCAAACAGTGTTGATATGACAGAGTTTTTTGATTCTCAAGAGAATCATTCTGATGGTGAATTTTTAGTACAACTGGGAGATTGTTTCGTAATACATAATAGTGAGCAAGATAATGAGAAATATTGCATTGAATATGGAAGATGTGCAAAAGGTTTCATATTTTTTTGTCTCAAACAGTGTTGATATGACATAATTTTTTGATTCTCAAGAGAAGCATTCTGATGGTGAATTTTTAGTACAACTGGGAGATTGTTTTGTAATACATAATAGTGAGCAAGATAATGAGAAATATTGCATTGAATATGCATGTACTTTGTATGTTGAAGATAATAGAGATTTTTCCTATGATAATGGAGAATTTGAACTGCAGAATGGTGAAGGGAATTTGGGCCAAGCTGAGCATGATGATTCTCTAAAAAATTTCAATAACAGTGACAAGGAAGATTGCATGAATGTCTTCAAGAAGAATCTGATGAACTCAAAGCAAAACTGGGTGTTTGATAGAGGAAAGTATGGGCCTTTCTTTTGGATGGCCTTGAGCCATCATTTATGGTCTAAATTTTAGACCGTAACAGTTCAAAATAGATGAAAAAGGAATACAGAGGATTAAGGGTTGCCCGTGCATGGAAAAATCTTGACAATCCTCTCAAAAATTTCTCTTCCATGCATAGTAGTCTAGGAAATAAAAGGAACAGGAATTGCCAGTACATGAACAATCCTGAAATTCCTTCTTTTAAAATAAATCTTTCCATGTACAGTAGTATAGGGTCATGTTCATCTCCATTTCCATTCATTCCATCTTGCTCACTGGTCCATAACCTTGAAAGTTTGGTCTGCTCACCCAGAAATCTAGATCCTTGCAATGATCTCACAATCATTCATCCCCAGATGGAGCCACTGTTAGAACTATAAAATTTTGAAAATTTCATGGCTGCACATACCCTTTAGTTCCCAAAAATTCCCATACCATAAGCATAAGAATCCGCTTTGCATATCATTTTTCCCATGCATTAGTTGGTTTTCATCATTTGGTCCCATAGAATTCACCTGGCCCTAAGTATTTAAATGTATAAATCATATTGGCAAGAGATGATGCAGGTCTCACCGATCCATAAAGCATTTTATACTAATGTGTGTCTTTTGCAATCTATCGACAAGAGATCAAGATTATCTTACCAATAAAGTTTAATTTGGTAATACACATTGGGAAGGCACAGTTCACAGTCTCAGTGACAACGTGATTCTATCAACAAGATAATTTTCATCGGAATAAGTCATATCGATCTCATTTGTGTCTTACCAATCGAGGCATAAATTGGCTGTCAGTGAGACAAGAGCCATCAGAGTAATGTCCTAGAGCATTCATTCAGTCTTGCCGATAAAGCAATGGTAGATTTCGTCATTGTCATCGATATGAAGTCATGGAGTCCTGTCGAACCCCTATGTCACAGTGAGAGGATTGTACATAAGACTTGGAGGTATATTTGGATAGAATGGATTTGGCGAGATTGGCTTCATCAATGAGAGCTAGGAAGGTCACACCGGGTGTTTTTCCATAGGCAAGAAACTATTATGTCTCGGCGATCAGAAAGCAAACTAAAGGAAACATCTCCGTAAGACTTGCATAGTTGGAGGAATGTTTGTTGACCCCTAAAGTAACAACGATACTCAAGACTAAAGGCACGGAGTGTCGGGGAGACTCATAACATCATTGTGATTGCATGACACCATAGCGACATATGATCTATTGACTATCGAGAAGACTTAGAACGTTGGTCAAACTGCAAGACATCACATCGGTATATAATTTGTGGTAGTTAGAGAGACTCAAGGCGTCGGCAGAACTATAGGATGTCTTCGCGGGTGTCTGATGAATGTTTGAAAAATCCTGAATACAACAGATCCCCAAGATTTGAATATGAAAGGACGTGTCCTTTCGAATACTAATGTATAAATGTTCATTTTTTATTGTGGAAAGAGATATACAGAAGCAGAAAGAAAGTAAAAAATACAGTAGGATACAAAAATTTTACATTTTTGAGAATATGATGCATGTTTGAAACAACGGAGATTTCAATTGAATTCATTTGATGTGGTGACATTTTTCTGGTATCAATTGTTTGTTGTGTTAATTGAAAGTATTGTTGAAGTTGTCTCCAAGGTTGATGTTTTCTAATTGTTTAAACTGATATATCAAGGATATTTTTTAGTTTATTAGTGCACACTTGTTGTAGCTATATGGTTGGATTAATTGGTTCTTTCAAGGAGAGATTAAATCCTTTTAGTCAATCATAGTAATTAGGGAATCTCATTTGGATCATTAAGAAGAACTCAGTAATCACATTCTTGCATGTTTATACCAGTTATAAACTTAAAATTGTATGCCAAACAATTTGAGTATCTTCCAGAAAGAAGTTACTCATTTTATATTTTCATTTGACTTCGAATACCCAATAAGGCACTAGTCTCTACCATTCCACTATTTAGTTTCATTTATTTTTTCATATGAACACATTAGATTCTAGCCTTGATATTGCTTATACAATTTGTACTAGAATAAAACTCATTTATCCACTCCCATTTGCCAGTGTGGATAAATTGCTTTAAGAAATG
Organism: Sequoia sempervirens; assembly: GCA_007258455.2. Classification (NCBI taxonomy): domain Eukaryota; kingdom Viridiplantae; phylum Streptophyta; class Pinopsida; order Cupressales; family Cupressaceae; genus Sequoia; species Sequoia sempervirens. The sequence goes on from VDFB02012657.1 coordinate 14,761, forward strand.
AACAGAGGTCAAGTCTGCTTTATTCAAATAGGTATACCCACCTAGGTCTAGCAGCACCTAAAGAGAAGAAGGTTCAAATCATTTGGCCTTGTCTGTTACCCTAAAACATTGTGAGAGCTTAGCAACCTCTTGTGGAACTTCAAACCTACATTTTTGAGAGCTAACACCTTCATCCAACCTCCTAATGCAAGTTCAAAGACTAATTATGAAGGAATGAGAGAGGAAACGACCATATTCGGGTCAGGTGGCCGAAGGAGGCATTACAACTTCACAACTAATAGGAAGAGTAACGCATCTGTTCGCTTCACCGTAGTAATCTACTAGGGATGTAAGTGCATTACACAGATGTCTGCGCATCGCGTAGGAATTCCTAACAGAAACGCCTCTACTGACACAAAAAATAGGTGCCAAGTGGACTGCCATCAGTGGGCTTAAGTGAATTTAAGCCTCTGACTTAGGTTTTCTAAAGTGTAAAGAGGCAAAAAGGGGAATTGCACCTAGGGTGCAAATTTTCTCTTATACATTTTTCCCCCACTTTAGTGAGCACAAGTACTAATGAGTGCTTGCTAAAGTAGATCAAGAAGAGAGTAGGGTTAGAAAAATATACCTGAACCATCGATGAAGCAAACCACGATCTAGGAAACCTGAAGATGCAGGAAAAAAAAGACTCCATAGCTGTTCGAAACTATGAAGTTGGAACAACAAAGTGCCTTACAGGCCCACAAACCTGCAAGGAGGCAACCCCCAAGATCTCTCGGATGGAGGAAGCCCCAAGGAAGCAAACTCTGCAGAGTCAGGAAGAGGTGATATGTCTACCCATAGATAGAAAATTTCATAAGCGGTGACACATGCACCCGCAGATAGATGTGAAAAATTCCATTCGTTACAAAGGATTTTGAAGAAAGGGTCCTTGAGGAATCTTAGAGCGATTCAAAAGTTGCCATCTTAGAGTGATTCGTCATCAAGGGATCCTTTCGAAAGATGTTCACTTCATCAAGGAATTCAAGAGGAAGGTCATGCCCCCATTTGAGGGGCAGTCAAAGCAGTTCCGCTTCAGAGGAAGGTCATCAAGTCCTTTCTTTACGAACCCGTGATGAAGGAAAAACACTCTGTTAGGGTTCCAAGTTGAGAATGCGCTTCCAAGGAAAAGGTGTTGTGAGGAATTTCAAGAAAGGATTCATTGGCAGCGAATTCATTTTTAAAAAATTGAAATGTTAAAGGACGTTGTCACACATAGGAGGGACAACTCAAGGAAAGAAGAGAGAAAGATAAAGAGAAAGAGAAAAGTACAAACAAATGGCATAGGGGGATCTAGTTTAGTAAGGTCAGATCTGTCTGATCTCATATAATAGTAGGTAACCGCAATGCAAGGTGAAATATCATCAATCCCCAACTAGATTAGGAAGAATGCATGAAAAGTAAAGTAAAAATAAAAAATAGGGTCAACATGGAAGGGAAGCCTAAATGCCCCCAATGCTTTGCATCGTCCCCAATTTATCAAAAATCAAACACAAACATGGAAGAATGATGATACAAATAGAAGAAGGTATACGACACAAAAACCACGCCTGTATCCAAGCACCAACAAGGGTGACGAGGGTCATCCAGGAACACATAGCGCGAGTATGGGGGGAACACATTACAAAACATGCACACACGCACACAAGATCAAGAAAGGGGGACCTCCTCCTAACACTGATAATATGCAAGGTCATCTGCTTCCCAATCTAGATCCTCATAAGGGGAAGGAGGATGAGTTTGCAAGGGTGGAATGTTAAGAGGAGGGGCGTTCGGCCCTCTCGCAAAAAGGGCCAAGGAAGAGGGCCCCTTGAGGTCCTCTCCATCGAGCTCCTATGGATTCAAATTCATCGATTTCATGGAGATCGCCGACAGGGTCGGGACTTCGTCCACAAAATTAAACATGCATCCCACGAGAGCACCATGCTTATCCTTAGCAGACGGCGTAGGTTGTGCCTGAGATCCACTGCTAGGCTCACCGAACAATTCGAGAGTGGTGACAAACTTAGGAGAGGTCGGGACTGATTTTTTCACAAGGACAGAATAGTTCATCACAAGGCCACCTTGCGAAGGTGGGCTCCTCCTATGTCCTTTGTCATGAGAAGGACTAGCCTCTGCCTCTTTCTTTGCGAGAGGGGACGAACTCCCTACAAACGAAGCTAGAGGTGCAGAGGAGGAGGAGGATAGAACCATAGCGGATATGACCAAAGCGTTAACCATAGCCACAAATTTAGGGAAGGGCTAAATATCTAGAATAGTCATCAGCAAAGGCGGCTCCGTCGAAGGAGAGATAATCACTTGTACCTATTTAGGGTTAGGTGTGCTTTTGCTCGCAACAGAAGCTAGGAGCGGATCAGACAGAAGAGACACAATAGGAAGGGAGGAAGAAGACGCTGTAGAGGGCCCTGAAGTAGGGGCGGTCATTTCTTCCTCCATCTGTTGCAAAGTGGCCTACTTGGCCAGGAGAGCCTTTTGCTGGTACTTGTGCTCACATGAAAGGTAGTTCCTACGACTCTTGGAGTTAGAAGCTGGAGCTTGCAAAGGGGTGGAAGGTTCCTACTCAATCATAGGAATTTCTACTATGGTCATTTCAGGTGGAGGAACGAATTCCTGTGCAGGAGCAGGGGAAACAGGCTAAGGAGCGATGGGAGGAGTTGAATCAAGAGCCTTGGTAGCATGCCTCTTTCGCTCACTGCCTTAGGGGAAGGAGTGGTAGGAGGTCACTACGATCAAGACAAGGAGGACTCTCCTCGAAGGATCTTTTTCCTTTCATACTGAACGGGTCTAGGCTCCGTCGACAGAATAGGGAGCTTGAACGCAGGACGCTTGGGCTTTCACCAAGCAGGCATCGAAGGGTTCTCCTACAAACGGGGAGTGGAACCCAAGGGTACTACAACTAGGTGAGAAGAAGCATCTGGCTAGGAAGTGGAAGAGGACAAAGGAGGATCACAAGACCACTTCTCTTCTTTCCTCTTTTAGGCCTTGGTAGCCTCGCTATCGGCCTTCAAACAAGCCCTATGTGAAATAGCATAAGGCGAGGGAGGATACCTCACCTTCGACCTCATACATCCTTTCTTATAGTTCTGATATGTCTTATATAAAAGGTTTGTCCTAGGCGGAAGGGGACCCACAGACATAGGCCATGGGTGATCCAAGGAGTAGCTACCACGTACAACTAACGTGCCCAGTCAATAACTAGTGTCGTGGATTACATGCACAGAACCTCCGTGGATAAATTTCAAACATTTATGCACGCTAGAGGGTACCACATTCGTCAGCACCAACCAAGGGATACCCAACTTTACACGGAAGAGTTTGGACCCAAGGATGATATCAAATAGGAGGTTTAAGGACTTAGGCCTGACTAAGACTGATAGGACAATGCTAGCCAAGGGGGTACAAAAATCCCATTATGTGTGCGAATGAAACTTACAGGACCATCATATCCATCCTTATGTAAAAAGTTAATTAGCATAATCTCCTTTGTTATTATATTTACTTGTGATGTCGGGTCAACGAGAACCCCTGCTACGATATTCACATTGATCCGTGCAGGAATGTAAAGAGGAGATGGTTCCCTGTTAAAGCCCATCGGCAAGTCTTGTGAAGTAAAGGTTATGCAAACACTAATATCCACAGGTTGCGCAGAGGGGACAGCTTGATGCAGGAAGGAGGCCATTGTGCACACTAGACAATGCTTTCACAGAATCCCCAAAGGTTAATGGATAAGACGGTGACCCAATTAAGGTTTCATCGTGATTTACCTTTGGAACCTTCCAAATATGTCAACTAAGGGTCGTAGGTTGGGTTGCAAGGTGACATCCTTACAACACTCACACCTAGAACACTCCTAGAGTATCAGGAAGGGAACTATTAGTATCGCAAGAACGAAACCAAAATAGTTCACGTCAGGTTCATTAAAAATGTAAGAGAGGAGGATCACCACATGCAAGACCGCAAGTCATGGAGGGTCAAGATGCAAGAGGTTTCCCTAACTTACCTCAACTAAATGTATTGTTTAGGGTATATAAGGTGAGGGTAGCGAGGACCATAGGGCCTCTCAACTACTCAATAGGCCAGAAATGCAGAAAGAGGCTAGGCAAGTTGATTTCTAGGCTTAACACTTCATCTCAGAAAGCTCTTTGTCTGAGGACAGAAGCGCAGACTTTGGACGACAGCACAGTGCATTGGCGTCTTGAAAGTGAGTTGTAGTTTGTATGGCCAGACAACTATAAAGATAAGGTCAAGCCACTAAAAACTAGCTAACAGCCCAACAAGCTAACTAAAAGGCCAAAATGACAGAACTAAATAAACCAAGTAATCTCTAAGATTGTAAAGTAGATAGGGGTATGTGCAGGATCATGGTGGGCCAAAAAGTTGCAATGAGGAAAAAAACACGTCTTTCATCAACCGAAAAACACGAAAATAATGTGTTGACTTTTTTTAGGCTCGGGTGTCACCATAGCAAACACAAAACCTAGTTTTACAAATTGGATATCTGATTCAAATCGGATATCCAATTTTCAAAAAATATATATAAAAAAACTCAGTCGTTGTTTTAAAGTTATTTCACAGTCAACAACCCACAGGCGCACAGTGAATTGATTCTTCGCGTAACGGATATCCGATTTGGCCAAAATCCGATTTGAAAAGGTAAGTTTTTTTATTTTTATTTGATTTGATTCAATTTTGATTTAGATTTGAACAATTTCATATGGTTTTTTGTGGATTTTTTTTAAAAATAGGGTTTTTGATTGAATTTTTTGAAAATTTTGAGTTTAGAATGATTTTGATAAAAGAATGAATGTTTTTTGTGGATTTTTTTTCACAATAGGGTTTTTGATTGAATTTTTATGAAAAATTTGAATTTAGAATGGATTTTGAAAAAAAAAATGAATGTTTTTTGTGGATTTTTTTTCAAAATAGGGTTTTTGATTGAATTTTTATGAAACAATTGTGTTTAGAATGGATTTTGATAAAAAAATGAATGTTTTTATGGATTTTGATTTAAAAATAGTGTTTCTTATGTATTTGTATTAAAAATTAGAGAATATTATAGATTTCTGTTAAAAAGTAGGGTTTTTTTTAGATTTTTTTTAAAAACTAGGTTATTTTTATAATATTTTCATTTATATTGTCTAATTTTAATTAGATTAATTATTTTTTAACTTTAATTAGGCATTATGGCTGCCGAGAATGAGAATGCATAAATTCCACCAGTTGAGAATGAAAATCCACCACCTGAGAATCAAAATGCAGAAATTCCAAATGCTCCACCACTTCTGCAGCCATCAATTGAATACTTAATTCATGAAAAATTGGAGCAATTGAGGGGAATTTGTGATGTTTATAAGAAAATCCCTCGATTATCCCATACATCAACCACATTGACAAGAATAATTACAAATGTAGAAACCCTCTCCACCCAACATAATGTCTTTCATTCGTGGCGAGAAACCATGAGGCAATATTATGCATGTGAATTGTCTTATGGTGATGTGAAAGATCTCCAAATAACAAAATCCCAAATAGCCTCTTTATTTATTAACCCCAACACTGGTTTTCCAGTTAATGTTAACAAACCAAAACTTTCTATAAAATGGTGCATGCATAGGGGCATAGTAGATAACTTTTGGGATCGTTGGTGTATGGTTTTTGATAAACCACCCAAAAATAATCTTGATGTACCCTTTTATTTTATTAAAAAATTATATGCTGAGTTTTTGTTAGGGAATCATGTCAATTACTTTGACATTAAACCCTTCTAGGGCATTGGTGGAGGTATGCCCCAGGATAGGCCAAGGGCAGCTAGAGTAGTGAGGTTCCCACATGTTCCCCATCCTCCCCTTCCTCCACCACCTCCAGTACAACATCCAGATATTACGAAGGATGCAGCCACACAAACTATCCAGGCCATTCACTCTTTGAGTGGTCTTTTGGTTTCCCATGCTTCTTCAGTAGCTCAGCCACAGTCTGGTGATCTTGGTGATGGATCCAGTGTTGTTGCATCATCCTCCTCGGGTCCACATATTTGTGTGCCACATATTTGCAATACATGCCAACAAATATGCTTGGGTCCAATTCTACAGCCCCCTGAGCAGCCATTAGACACTTTTGATTATGATATCCAAGATGTGGAGATTATAGCAGATCAAACGTAGGGGAGTGGAGCACACCCTACAGAGTCCTCTCCTACTAGAGAGGTGGACATTGGATTAGTTACACAGGTAACATTTAAGGTGTAAATTCATAACTTGCATTTTTTTTAAATGAATATTAATAAGAGATAGTATCAAGTACTAATATTTATTTACATGGTCTATTTAATAGTTAATGTCTGAGGAGGAGCTCACATGGGTGACTGATAGCACCCTTAGGGCCATTTCATTTGGCCTCAAGATGCACACAGTATGTATTTTCACACTCATTTACATTTTTTTACTGTATACTTGCTTGTCATTTGAATTGTCATTAATGAAATTATATATTAACTTATATGTTTATCTTATTCTCTACTTGTAGGAAACACCTAGTGCGAGCGAGGTGCGATGCTCTCCATACTATAGACGCACAATGTTAGATAAGGGAAAGGTAATTGAACTCAAATTTGATTGAATTAAGATTTACAAGATATTTTATTGATTTTGCATACATTGACATAGATTCATAGTTTCATATGTACTTGTCATTTTTATGTATAGGCGGTTGTGAGCTATACATCATTGTTGATAAGTTCCACAACACCTGAAGGAGTAAGTATTTGAACACCTCAAGGAGGAGGTGTTGAAACACCTAAAGGAGATACATAAAAAGATCAGCCTAAAGAGGTATGTGTTTATTTTATTTTGTGCTTGGAAAATATGTTCTTATTACTAACAATTCTATGCTAACTTGGATCAATTTCATGTTTTTGTTCACATATATAGATTGACGTTACAAAATTTGGTTTGGTTAGTTCTTTGAGAGGGGTAAATTCTAGGACTCCTGACCCTTCGAAAATACATATATTTCAGGTAATCGAGATTTCAATTTTAGAGTTAAATTATAATTCAAAGTGTATTGATTTTTATGTTAATTATTCAATTTTAAATTATATAGTCCTCTCCTACTAGAGAGGTGGACATTGGAGTAGTTACACAGATAACATTTAAGGTGTAAATTCATAACTTGCATTTTTTTTAAAATGAATATTAATAAGAGATAGTATCAAGTACTAATATTTATTTACATGGTCTATTTAACAGTTAATGTTTGAGGAGGAGCTCACATGGGTGACTGATAGTACCCTTAGGGCCATCACACATAGTATGTATTTTCGCACTCACTCATTTACATTTTTTTACTGTATACTTGCTTATCATTTGAATTGTCATTAATGAAATTATATATTAATGTATATGCTTATCTTATTCTCTGCTTGTAGGAAACACCTAGTGCGAGTGAGGTGTGATGCTCTCTAGACTATGGATGCACAATGTTAGATAAGGGAAAGGTAATTGAAATCAAATTTGATTGAATTAAGATTTATAAGATATTTTATCGATTATGCATACATTGACATAGATTTGTAGTTTCATATGTACTTGTCATTTTTATGTACATGCAGTTGTGAGCTATACATCATTCTTGATAAGTGCCACAACACCTGAAGGAGTAGGTATTCGAACACTTGAAGGAGGAGGTGTTGAAACACCTCAAGGAGGAGGCGTTGAAACACCTAAAGGAGATATAGAAAAAGATCAGCCTAAAGAGGTATGTGTTTATTTTATTTTGTGCTTGGTAAATATGTTCTTATTACCGATAATTCTATGCTAACTTGGATCAATTTCATGTTTTTGTTCACATATATAGATTGACGTTGCAATAGTTGGTTTGGTTAGTTCTTTGAGAGGGGTATATTCTAGGACTCCTGACCCTTTAAAGAGACGTATATTTCAGGTTTAATCAAGATTTAAATTTTAGAGTTCAATTATAATTCAATGTGTATTGATTTTTATGTTAATTATTCGATTTTAAATTATATAGTATAACTAATCTCAATTGTGCTTTGACTTTTTCTTGTGCAGCTACCTTCAAAGCCAACGAGTGCTTCAAAGAGGCTCCATTTTCATGATCCACCAGTAGTTTAGGATGAGATAGAAATTTTGGCATGTAAATTTTGAATAGATACCAAGATGGCATATGCCACATATTGTAAAACTTTGTTTGAGTTGGCGTTGATTCCATTTTTGTATATAGACATACACTTGATTATTGGATAATTTGATATATATAGAAGTTGACAATCAAAATTTAATTTCCTCCTCATGTGCATGATTAAACTCTTTGAAAATTTAATCAAGTGAGCAATGGTTAAATATCAATGTACAGTAGCATAAAAATAATGGTTAAATATTATGTAGTTTATATTCATATTGTTGATTACATTGCATTGCACATCTTTCAAACTCAAAGCATTACTTCACATTGCATAAGTAACAACTAAATGCTAATAGATGAAAAAATTTCAATAACACTATAGTTTTTACAAAGTCAACCTAAGCAGTTATGCAATTACTTCACATTACATAACTAATAACTAGGAGCAGCTATCAATTGCATTAGCTTGTCATGGAATTCTATGAGACCACATTTCTTTGAGGAAACTTGGCACAAAACTCACAAAAAATGAAAAGAAAGCACTCAAACAAACTTTAAAGGGGTCTCAGGCCTGATGCCCCCTCATTCCACATACTATGCAGCCATTTACTTGTAGTGTAGGGGGCGAACAATGGAGAAAACATGTAAAAATAATATATATATAGATGTGTAGCCTAGAAGCATGGATTATGATTAGAATATCACATAACATCATATAAACAAAAAAAACCACTATAAACTTGAATATCATTTAAAACATGCATGATAAATATTAATCATTGAAACTTGAATTATGGTAGCTTGATATACAAAGTCTATTGATGCCAGGGTTCAATTTGTATGATATTGAAAAAATAAGAGAACTGAGTAGAGTTATCAGCATTCTTCAAAAATCAGAAGAATTATTTTAGTACACTCAAGAGTTATTAGATGTCTTCTTGCAGTCTCAAAATTTATTTTGTATCATTGTTACATTGGTACTTGAGAGTGGTAGCATAATATAGGTCCACAATACAAAACCTAGTTTACCTGTGTAGTGTAACAGTGGCATAGAAAGATTTTTCTTTGAAAGCAAAAATGAAAGCTCAGCCTCTTGGAATGCAAATTCTTGTTTGCAAAACAAATGAATAAGAATGAGGTAGTTAAGGTGTTTGAAGTGATTTAGAGGTCGCTTTTAGAGAAGAGAGATGTTGAAGAGTACATCAAGTCAGTGAGAACCAAAGTGTAATGTGTTTTAGTTTGTGGTACTCCTTTTTTTCTCAACAGATGTGTGATAAATTCTTAGTTCAATGATGTTGAACAATTTTTGAAAAAAGAAATTTGTGTCACGGTTCGCATTCAATCCAACAAGCAAAAATGAAAGCTCAGCCTCTTGGAATGAAAATGCTTGTTTGCAAAACAAATGAATAAGAAAGAGGTAGTTAAGGTGTTTGAAGTTATTTAGAGATCACTTTTAGGGTGGAAGGCTTAAAAATCCATTTTAAATGCACAAAAAAGAATGAAATTACTTCAAACCAAGTTTGTGAAGAAGTTAACTATGTTGCCCACTAGTTTCCCTTAAGAGTCCAAAGTGCTAAAAGGCAAAAATATTTAAAGGGATATTTCTCAGAGACCGTGATGCTTATAGACTCTCTATTCAAGGCTATGGGATCGTGTTGGGACCATCTACAAAAACCTCTCTCATTTTTTTCTATCTCGGAGGCATTTTCTTGTGGTGATGACTTTTCAATGGAGGGAAAAGTTGCCAAATGCAAGCAATGTAAAGTTGCAAAGTGGTGCAACTTTCATTCTGCAACTCGTACAACCAAATGGACTGTTCCAACATGTCCAGATGGGTACGGTTACGCTAGGAATGGTCCTCTCTTGCACCCAAATACGTCGAATCACTTTGAGCTATATTGGACTGGCCATTTCCCTTAAGAGTCCAAAGTGCTAAAAGGTAGCAATCTTTGAAAGTCTATTTCTCAGAGACCGTGATGCTTACAGACTCTCCATCCAAGGCTATGGGATTGTGTTGGGACCATCTACAAAAACTTGTCTCGGTTTTTGCTATCTCAGAGGCGTTTTCCTGTGGTGATGACTTTTCAGTGGAGGGAAAAGTTGCCAGATGCAAGCAGTGTAAAGTTGCAAAGTGGTGCAACTTTCATTCCACAACTCATACGACCAAACGAACTGTTCCAACACGTCCGGATGGTTACGTTTACACTAGGGATGGTCCTCTCTTGCACCCAAATACGCCGAATCACTCCAAGCTACATTGGATCGGCAATTTCCCTTAAGAGTCCAAAGTGTTAAAAGGCAACAATCTTTGAAGGTCTATTTCTCGGAGACTGTGATGCTTACAGACTCTCCATTTGAGGCTATGGGATCGCGTTGGGACCATCTACAAAAAACTCTCTCATATTTTGCTATCTCAGAGGTGTTTTCCTATGGTGATGACTTTTCAGTGGAGGGAAAAGTTGCCAGATGCAAGCAGTGTAAAGTTGCAAAGTGGTGCAATTTTCATTCCACAACTCATACGACCAAACAAACTATTCCAACACATCCAGATGGGTACGTTTACGCTAGGGATGGTCCTCTCTTGCACCCAAATAAGCTGAATCACTTTGAGCTACATTGGACCGACGATTTCCCTTAAGAGTCCAAAATGCTAAAAGGCAGCAATCTTTGAAGTGATATTTCTTGAAGACCGTGATGCTTATAGACTCTCCATCTGAGGCTATGGGATTTTTTTGGGACCATCTACAAAAACCTCTCTCATTTTTTGCTATCTCGAAGGCATTTTCCTATGGTGATGACTTTTCAGTGGAGGGAAAAGTTGCCAGATGTAAGCAGTGTAAAGTTGCAAAGTGGTGCAACTTTCATTCTGCAACTCGTATGACCAAACGGACTATTCCAACATGTCCGTATGGGTACATTTATGCTAGGTATGTCCTCTCTTGCACCCAAATACGCCGAATCACTCCAAGCTACATTGGATCGACGATTTCCAATAAGAGTCCAAAAGTGCTAAAAGGAAGCATTCTTTGAAGGGTTATTTCTTGAAGACCGTGATGCTTAAAGACTCTTCATCTGAGGCCATGGGATTGTGTTGGGACCATCTACAAAAACCTCTGTCAGTTTTTTCTATCTCAAAGGCATTTTCTTGTGGTGATGACTTTTCAGTGGATGCAAAAATTGCCAGATGCAAGCAATGTAAAGTTGCAAAGTGGTGCAACTTTCATTCTGCAACTCGTACGACCAAACAGACTGTTCCAACAAGTTTGGATGGGTACGTTTACACTAGGGATGGTCCTCTCTTGCACCCAAATACGCCGAATCACTCTGAGCTACATTGAACCGACAATTTCCCTTAAGAGTTCAAAGTGCTAAAAGACAACAATCTTTGAAGGGCTATTTCTCAAAGACCATGATAATTACAGACTCTCCGTCTGAGGCTATGGGATCATGTTGGGACCATCTACAAAAACCTCTCTGAGTTTTTGCTATCTCGAAGGCATTTTCCTGTGGTGATGACTTTTCAGTGGAGGGAAAATTTGCCAAATGCAAGCAGTGTAAAATTGCAAAGTGGTACAACTTTCATTCCGCAACTCGTACGACCAAACAGACTGTTCCAACACGTCTGGATGGGTACGTTTACGCTAGGATGGTCCTCTCTTGCACCCAAATATTCCGAATCACTCTGAGCTATATTGGATCGAGTGAAATTAGGTGAAATATTGATGCAGACACAAGGGAACAATCACAAATTCTTTGCAACCTGCCTATTTGAGGCATCTAACAAGATTATTCTGACCTCTTTGGATAGTCCAAAACTCCCTTAAAACTTGACAAGCAACTAAATACACATTTACCTCTTTAACCCCCTTAAACCCTTGTAATAGTGAGAAAATAGTTTTTGTCCAATTACTCCACAATTTTCCAAAACACCAGACGAACACATGACTGATTCAAACACCCATATCCAAGTTACACAACATATATGAGAAACAACATAGACTCCTTTGGACCAGCATTGACTTCCTATACATTCACCCTTCAACAGGCTACTCAATTAGCCCAAAAATGCAAAGCAACATACCTTCAAACACCACACATACCCCTAAAACCTTGGGGCAGAAAATAAATTGCCAAGAAAACAAATATTTTGCAATTGGATTCCATTTTTACGGACCTGTAACTGTCAAATTAAAAAACCCTTGTTTTTAGTGTAATTCTTGAGGGTTTATTGGATGTAGCACTTCCACAACCTTTTAGACTCTGCCACCACCTTAGAAACCTTTATTTAGGACCCAATATGATTAGAAAACAAAGAAACTTCTGGTATCTCAGAGATTTTTGCAAACCATAGGATAAAAACTCTATTTTCAAGTGAAAAAAACCACCATTTTTAGACCTTTAACTCCTCATTTTATTTCAAAACCCAGTTCTCCACACTTTCCACTCTTGAAATAATGTCAAGACTTGTAATAATGTTTCTACATAAAAAAAATTATACAAAAATGCTTGAATGGCTTGTGCATAGGCAGAAAACACAAGAAAAACAATAAAATATGAACTGAGCAATTGAAACTTTATTGATTCAAAGAAAAAAACTCCTTCAACCAAACCTGTCTTGAGCCCTTGAAGGCCTTAAGTACACATGCATAACCCATGAAACCTTCGTATAATTCCCCCAATTTACAAAGCAATGGGAAGATAAAACCATGTAAGTTGTTTCCCCAAACTAATTGCCACCAAAACCATTCTTGATAGTTTAAAACCATGAACCACCCCAACGTGTAATTATGATAGAACTCAAGATAGATTCCATGAATAGATAATGTATTTGACCAATAACTCGTCAAGAGCACAAATTCCCAAAAATAGCCCTCCACTATGAACATATCAACTAAGTAGGAACCCATAACATTATGGAAAGATGATCCACTTCTCCCAATGTAACTCCCAAGCATTACATGTGAGAGATGGTCAATTTCATTGATGGAAATGATTGTGTGACTCCCATTGATGACCTTATTTATTCAATTCCATTACAACAATATCCCAAGCATTCCAAAGAATACTAATGAAAACAATATTTCCCTCAACACCTCATGATCATTCAAGTACTCATTCTAACAATACAAGAGATTTACACATCAAATTGCAAGTGAATATAATTTATATATCTTAACATAAAAAATGAAAAACCTAATAGAAAAATGTATCAATGACGTACAAGGATGTATAAGAAAGTTCAAATTTGAAAATAGAATGTAAACTTAGAAAACTGTAGATTTGAAAACCTTAATAATGTAAAACCCTAAAAAGAAGGTTGGATCAAGTGTAGGATTGGTTGGGCTCAACAAAATATAAAGAAAAAAAAAAGTTTATTTATGAAGTTAACCTAGGATAATTAAGTAAATGCAATCAATCAAACACAATCAACCTAACATAATTAAGGGTTGATAGGGGTATTGATAATTAAGGGTTGATAAGGGTATGAATGTTTATCTTTGATCTACTCTTGAATATCTAGGGACTTGGTGGTATTTAGAAATATCATAAGGGTTGTTGATTTCTCATGGGGAGGCAAGTTCTCCTAGATCAATCCCCAAAAAGTGAAACAAGATTAAAAATAGTTGGCAAGCACTCTAGATGTTCAAATTTGTTACTCATTTTTATTGCATTGAATCAAAATGTCTCACTATTAATTGCTCCAATGCTATAAGATAAATGAATGTTTTCATGATTATAATGAATATATTGTATGTTATTAATGCTAGCATATATCATCAAATTATGCCAAACATGTGTTTAGTCAACTCAAAGTGGGTGAATGATGCCACTTAGCCAAAAGTTTGAATTTTGAATTTTAAAATGAAAGGGAATAGGTTTGTGACCATGAGGTCACCCTTGCAATTGAAGAAGTGTCCTAGAATGGGTTAATAGTTAAATCTAAGTGGCTAACAATCAATTCCAAGTGGCTAATGGATAAATGAGGGCATACCCATTGGTGAATGTGATAAATGGGAAAATAAGGTAAATGTATAGATGTGTGTGAATAAGAATAGGATAGGGCTAATTGTATAGTGATTTAAGTATGCAAATTGATAAAAGGCTAGAGAGATGAGCTTGAATTTAGATGTTGAGTCACTACGTACATGTATCAAGACATTTCTTCAAAATAGACACAAAATTGTGTGGGAAATGACATGGTATGCACAAATTTTACTGTTACAATTACACACATATTGATTTACAAATGCTTTGCATATAGATTAAATTTACTTCAAAATTAATACCTATTAATACTTCTTCTTTAAGAAAACATGATTATGTATTCTCTAATAAAACTTTCACCATAGCAAGACTTCTTGCAATTACTTCAATTGTAGCATACATAATTTCATATTGCACCTATCAATGTGCCCATTACATCTTCACGTGTGATTGCTAGTATATGTATGTCTCTTCAAAAAACATAGATGGGTTAAGCTCTCTCCTTACTCTTTGAGTAAGAGATAGAGTAAGAGATAGTAGGGGAGAGGACTAGATAGTATTACAAAACCTAGTTCAAACGAGCATACCGACAAGAAAGAACTAGGAAGAAAACCTTCGGTTGTAGCTTAATTAAGTACAAAAATAGACCCCTTTACAAAACCTATGAGTTTCCAAAATACAGACCCCTTTACATTTTAAACATACCCTTTATATAATGCTAGACATTTGACCCATATTTCAAAAAACATCACTAGGTATAGATTATTCCCATACACAATTATGACCGTTTTACATTGTTTCCAATTTGAGAATTTAAATTTTTAAAAATTTTCCTATTAGAGGTATTCAAGGCATAGTCTTCAACAATAGTAGTATGTTCACATTCTGGACTGACAAGAACCTGTACAAACCATCAAGGTAGCTTAGAATAACCAATCTATATTATTCTAAATGACACAAAATATGATGAGATGGTAATGTAAACTATAAAAGACACTTAGAATAACCAATCTATATTGTTGTAATCTGTTGCATACCTCTCTGAAAGGATCAAAGCTGGATATTGTTATAGTAGGTCCATGATTAATCGTGCCAGGAATATTGCAAAAGTGGGAAAATGAGAAATCTATATTGTCACAATAGAAAATATGCTTAGACTAACATATCTATATTAATCTAAACAACCTGAATGATGATGAGTTGGTGATGCAAACTATAAAAGATGCATACCTCTCCAAAAGGATCAGAGCTGGCTATTGTTGCAGTAGGTCCATGATCAATCGTGCCAGGAATATCGCAAAAGTGGGAAAATGAGAAATCTATATTGTCACAATAAAAAAGATGCTTAGACTAACATATCTATATTAATCAATGGAAAAAAGATTGTGGATGAAGGTATTGGTTGGCAAGTTAGAAATGGTCATCATACTAGATTTTGGGAGGATAAATGGCTTTTAAAGGAACCCATTATAAAAATCAACTCCTTCAGGGAATGGGCAGAGACCTGCAAGGAACGGTTTGGAAATTATGTGAAAGATTATAAAGTGAATGGTAAGTGGGTGGACTTGTGCAGTGTTAGTCAAGCTTTGGCTCCTATCCAGTCTTCTCTTATGGCTATTAGACTTAATTCGGAGCAGCTGAATGATCCGTGGTTTGGATTGATGATCCCTCTGGAAATTTTTCTGTGTCCTCTACTTTTGCCAGGATTACTTCTTCTTTGGATCGTCCTCCCTTCTGGTCTAAAGCCTGGTTCAAGCTTTTGATACCTAAAATCAATATATTTTTCTGGATCCTTCTCCAAAACAAAGTGCTTACAATTGATAACCTGTGTAAACGTGGATTTCAAATTCCTAATAGATGTTTTCTTTGTAAAATGGAGGTTGAATCTATTCGTCACTTATTTCTTCATTGTTCTTTTGTTGCTTATATCCAGGGAAAAATCATCAAGTTATGGCACCTCCCTTGGGTCTTCCCTTCGTCCATTGAAGACTTATTCTCCCAATGGAAAGCTCTGACTAGAAATTCTATGCTTAGATCTTTTTGGGACTTAACATTCCCTCATGTTGCTTGGGGCCTTTGGAAAGAACGCAACAATAGAATTTATAGAGGTAAAGAAACCTCTGTGGATATTGTCTTTGATCAAATTGTCAGATTTCTGAAGGAAAATTTCAATGCTTTGGTTCAGAGGGACAGCATGTCCTTGAAAGTGGAGCACTCGCTCTATGACCTCACTGTAGCTAAGGAGTGGAACATAAATCTTGTCCCGTCTAGAATCTCTTTGATAGCCAAAAAGGACAGAGAGGGTGTTTGCTGGTCTTTTCTGCCAAATGGTTGGATCAAAGCTAACTTTGATGGTGTGGAAAAAGGTAATCCGGGGGCAGTGGGCTGTGGTGGAGTCATAAGGGACTTCTTTGGAAATTTCATTGGAGCAACGGCTTCTCCTCTCAGCTCCCAAACTAACCATCTGGCGGAGGCTGTTGGAGCTTTTCACATCATAAATTTAGCCCAAAATCTTAACATTAAACATTTGTGGCTTGAAGGAGACTCCAAAAACATAATTGACTGCCTTAAGGACAAGTCTCCCCCCTCATGGACCATCAAGTCTTGGATCGAGGAAGCCAAGTTGACTTTGGCTAAATTTGATAAAGTTAAAATGTCACATGCTTACAGAGAAGACAATGTTGTAGTGGATTTTTTCGCTAACGAAGGAGTTAAGAGTAAAGATGTGCATACCTGGCTTAATACTAAAGATGTAAACTCTAATGTTTGTGCCTTATTAAATTATGATAAATCACATGGAAAAGTGACATGTTATCCCTTTAATGAAGACAGATAAGACCTTTCACATCATAATCATTAGATTGTATGGGACCGATCCCAGTGGATTAATTTGCAAGAAAGACCTGCACGCTTTGTGGGTGCTAAGTTGTGGTGGGGCCAATTTTAGTAAAGCTTTCGTTTGGATCTACCCCACTATGTTAGCTGAGATGGGAGGAGACAGAAAGTGAACTAAGCCGGAAAACTATGAGTCTCACATGAAAAATGCTAAGGCCTGGGAAAAAGTTAAAAGTGGAGGGTTGCTTCCTTTCCTGGAGAAGCTCCATGGTTCTAGCCAGGAGGCTACAGACCTCTTTGTTAAAAACTAGAATAATGACAATTTGACCCTATTTGGCAGGAATGTTGAGCTCAGCGAAAATTTAATTGCAGAAGTTACGGGCTTATGTACTGAAGGGAAGAAGTTTTTCAAGGATAGGGCTTTTTCTGATGAAGTTGTGGTTAGATTTCCTAAAAAAGACAAAGAAAGGTTAAGCCTAACCAAAATTGCTAGTAGCTACTTTGATGCTGACTCTATAAAGACCATCTGGAGGAAGGTTCTGCAGGTCATCATGGAGTACATCACGGTGGATGAGCACATTACCAGAGTTTATGGCTACCACTTTGCTCTTCTCAACCACTTCCACCACAAGGTTAGGATATCTCTTCCCTATTATCTTTTCTGTTCCTTGAAGAAAAGCTTGGAGGATAATAAGAAAAACCCTAATAGATTTCCTATCTTGCATACGGGGTTAATTAGATTGATTTTCGAGCATTTCCAAAACATGCCTGCCCCCACAATCCTAGATACCACTCCCGACTCTGAGAGTGACAACACGGAGCCCAGTGGCTCAGAGTATCTTCCTAACCCTAGTTCGGCTAGAAAAGTCTTTAGCTTGCATGTTGGCCCTTCTGGGAAAAATAACCCCACTCCCCTTTTTGGTAAAGCCCAAGCTGAGCCTGAGCTTGATATCCCCTCCCTTTTGAACAACCCCATTCATAAGAAACCCCAGACTAAAAGTCTTGTATCCTATTCGGAAGAATCCTCTAATTAAGAGAAGTCTGATGTCAACAAAACTATGGTTAATTCTGAACCTCTGTCGGACAAACATGTTGAAGTTGATTCCCCTGCTAATCCTAACACTGAGAAAATTGTTCCTAATATCGATGATGAGCCCTCTCTAGATTTTCTGAACCTAGCCAAAGCCAATTTTGAGTCCCACTCCAAACTCCTAGATTGGACTTTCACTGAAATCAATGAGTTGAAAATCAAAAACTGGGCCCTTCAAAGCAAAATTGAAGAGCTGGTTGCTAAAATTGCTAAGATTGAAAAGAAAGATGTGGACAGGGGGGTCCAAGGTAACAGTAACAGAGACATTGACTCCAAGGTTGATTATATTTTGAACACCATCAAGACCGTCACTGAGCAAAACAATAGAATGGCTAGACATAATGCCATTATCATTAATGCGATGGGTGAGAAGCTCGATAAAACCCAGCAGGGTTCTCTGGTGGTGGATCTGGAGGAAACAGAGGACAAAAACCAGGATATGGATGCGGGAATTTCCAAAAGAACAAGAGCTAACCTGAACCGAAAGGTCCCCCCTACTTCTCAGATGATTCAAACTTTTAAAAAGGGTGTCAATGATATGCAGAAGCTGGAAGAGGAGACAAAGTCTATCCTCAAGACTCTGAAGTAATGGTTGGGGTTTCTGTGTCCTCTATTTCATCCTTTTTGGTTTAGTTCAGTTGGTTGCTGCTGATCTTTTCTTGGGCAGCTGGTTTTTGTGGTTGGACTTTTTTGTCCTCTCCTCTGTTTTCTAAACTTTGTGGTTTCAGGTCCCTATAAAACCCATTTTACCCTTTTATCAAAAACATATCTATATTAATCTAAACAACCTGAATGATGATGAGTTTGCAATGCAAACTATAAAAGACGCATGCCTCTTCGAAAGGATCAGAGCTAGCTATTGTTGTAGTAGGTCCATGATCAATCATGCCAGGAATATCGCAAAAGTGGGAAAATGAGAAATCTATATTGTCACAATAGAAAAGATGCTTAGTCTAACAGATCTATATTAATCTAAATAACTTGAATGATGATGAGTTGGTAATGCAAACTATAAAAGATGCATACCTCTTCGAAAGGATCAAAGTTGGCTATTGTTGCAGCAGGTCCATGATCAATCTTGCCAAAAATATTGCAAAAGTGCATACAAAATATCACTATTAAAGACACCTGCATTGCAATAGTATATAAAATATTAGTATTAAATAAATAACACTAATGAACTTAATCATAATGAACATAAGCATTCTACCTTCCTTTCTTGAAAATGCTATTCAAGTGAGCCTGAAGGGTCATCTCTTTGCTTAAGAGTATCCAATATTGCTTCATGATCAACATTACTAAGTGTCCATAGTTGTTTTGTCTTTGGTCTGGCATGATGCTTCAACCACTTAGCATTTGTTGCTATAATAAGGTGTGAATACATGAGAATGGTTTTGTGTTTCTTGTAGTCTTCAAATGCAGGCATGCCATTCTTTCTAATCATGTATGTTCGCAACCAAGTTCCTGCAACCACAACTAAACCTGTAGGATACATGAAACCATCATCATCTTCCATTGGTTGTGTTAGCTTATGCTTTACCCGCACACATCGAGCCAACCAATAGTTTGATCTCTCTTCATTCCCCTATGGTGCAACAACTACAAAAATATGTCCTAGTTGTAGTAGATCTGAAAGCAGGTCGTAATCAACTGAACTTTCCATTGTGTCATTTATCATTGATATTGTTTGAGATAAAGGAGTTAGATACTGTGGTACCCATGTATCCATCCACTCACTTGAATCGCATTGAATACAACTCTGAAAAAAAAAGCCAACTCTCGTGTCTAAATGGTCCATGTGCCTACATCTGAGCTTTGAAATGAATGCATCTTTGAAGAATCTTTGATTGTATGACAATCCAATCTGCCTCCCACTATACCCTCCTCAACGAACCAAAATAATTTGTGCACTGTTGCATCAAGTGTCCCTCCCTATGACAATGTTGAACTACACCAATCAACTATAGAACGTGCATCACTGAATTTTGCTCTTGAAATATTCAATTGCTCCTTGTAAGAATTGGCTATGAAGGTAGCCACCCAAGATCTAGAGGCCTAATAGAAAGCACAAACTAAAGAGAGAGATAGCAACAAGATGACAAGAATAAATTGTATTATGTCAATAGAATAGAATGTAATGAGCTAATAGTACATAGGAGACCCCTTGGTTATATAGCCAAGGTGAGAACATAGAAGGGCATAAGATTATGACAAGTGTCGTAATCTTATGACACGAGACAACTATGAAAATTTATCACTCCACCTAAAGTGGGAAAGAGATAATGTGATAATCACCACAAAAGGTGGATCACCCACAAAAGGTGGAGAGATAATCACATGATGTGTCCACAAAAGGTGGAAGTGATGAGGTAATGACATGTCAAGTCCACCAAAAGTGGAAAATCTCCAACAACCTCCTATGTGGTTCCTAAGTAAACTTAATTAAGGTGTAGTCATGACCTAGGACAAGGTACAAGACATTTAATTGCACCAACACCCCCCCTTAAGTGCAACTTAGGGAGAATGTACACAAAAGTAAACAATGCAAGATGGGTCCCGGCTACTAGGCCATATTAGGTACCCATGTACAAATGCAATGCAATCTCTCACAAGTGGAGTAAAGATAGAAAAACCCAATGGGAAAAAACTACCCCCAAAAGAGAGATGAAATAAAAAATCCTATGAATATGGCATGAGAAGGAAAAAACCCCATATGAGGAAAAATTCCCCCCCATACAAGAGAAGAAGAGAGACAAGGTAGCCCCCTCTCAATGTACAATGATCACCCATGGAAGATGCTCGAGAAGGAATGAAGAAGTTGTTCCAAAACTGTCGAACAACGTTCCTCCCCTTAGGAAGAAACAATACCAAAGGTGTATGAATGAAGTTTCCCCAATCCACAAGTGAAGAAGGAAGAACCCTCAAAATGTAAGAAGTCTCTGAAATCTGCTCAAAGTTCCCTGTGTTGATGTTGAAGGATGCCTTCCCCAAACCATGTGAAGATGAAATGGTGTAGTCACTTTCTGGAATATGTGAGAAACCCTTTGCAACAACACTCTCATCTACTGAAAAAGACAACTCAAGATCTAGCAAGGATGTAGGTAGAACATACTCCAAAGACGATGTCTCCTCAAGAGAGAAAATGGCCTCCTCCAATTGTTGTAAAGATGCATCCACAATCACATCAACCTCGAAAGACTGATCATGTAGAGGAGGGTCAGAGTATTCCCTCGCAACAACTGAAGAAGAATCACCTTCATCAAAGAGAAGATGTAAATAATCAAATGTGTCTCCCAAATCTGCAATGTAGGATTCCACAAACAAATTGCTAATGTCTATCAAGTAGTCATCCCATGAAGCTACTGTTGGACGACCAGGTATACATTGTTGTACTGAATCACAAGGAACTGAAACTATCAGAACACAAGTATCATCAGGTACATCAATCAATATAGGAGATGGAGTATCAACAATAGGTTCAAGAACCTCGGGACTAGTGAGCACTCCAAGATTCAAGTAACCATACTCAATCTCCTCAAGTGTGTCCACACTAGGGTGAACTGAATCATCAATAGGAGAAAAATATGAGAAGGTGTAGAACCGAGAATGATTATCAACCTCCCCAACTGCAACAAGAGCCCTGCTATGTAAATCCCGAACAATGACAGAATCTGGTGTGAACTCTACACTCTTTCCTGAACCACTATGTGTAATTTGATAGATGGAAAGGATGTTCCTTGACAAAGTAGGCACACATAGAACATCATTAAATGCTCCACCTTCAATGTCAATAGACCCCTTCCCACAAATTTCCAAATATGTGTTGTTGGCCATCAAAATGGGTGGTGATGAACAAGAATCAAATGAAGAGTACATATCCTTGCACGAAGTCATATGATGTGAAGCTCCTGAATCAAGGATCCACCTATCTAAATTGGAATCTGCAAAAGCAAGAAATGCTTGCCCCTTATGTTTCTCATGTTGAGATGAAGAAGAAGGAGATGAGCTTTATGTTGTTGCCATGAGATTTGTTCCTTTTCCCTTAGAAGAAAAGGAAGGAGATGATTCCTTCTCTTGATATGCAGCTGGCAAGTTGATGTTGTTCTTCTTAAGGATGTTTTTCAACTCATCAATTTGCTTAACATGACAATGATGCTCCTCATGACCAAACTTTTTGCAATATGCACATGTTGGTTGCTCCCTCTTGCTTGAATTATTGTACTTCTTTGAAGAAGATGAAGTTAAGCTTTGTTGTGGAGGAGTAGATTGTTGGTTCTCTCCTTGTGTCTTTGGTGAAGATTGCTTCTGCTTCTAATTGGAACCCTTTCCTTGAGTTCCTTAATTCCCTTGATTAGCCACCAAAGCCTTGGACTTTGAAGACTTGAGAATCCCCATGCTTACCAATTTTGCTTGCTCTAACATCAACATTTCTGTAAAAGCATCAAATGATGGCATAGTGAAAGAACTACCAACTGTCAAGCGATGGGTTTGGAAGCTAGAAACAAATGTTGCATATTCTAATGGAAGCTTTCCCAACAAATTGTAGACCAACTGTGCATCCTTCTTATCAATGCCACAATCCTTAAGTTGTGCTCTTAGCTCATTTGCCTTAGTGACATAGTCTTGGATTGTATCAAAATTCTTGGGATCTAACATTGTGAGATCATTGTCAAGCTGATAACCTCTAATCTCATCAACTTGGCCATACAATTGACTAAACTTTTCCCAAGCTTCTTTAATTGTTTTACACTTTTCAATTTTAAAGATTAGATCTTTTGATACATATTTCCTTAGTGTTCCAAGAGCCATAGTATTTTTAGTGACCAATCCAAATGAGCAATAGGATTAGCTTGAGGATCAGATGGTGCAACAACAGTTCCATCAATATAATGAGTTAATCCTTTTTCCATTAATTTACTCCAAGCATCAATTTTCCAAGAAGCATAGTTATGTGGAGTTAACAAAGGAAACTTAGGAGAACCCATAGCAGCAAAATGAAAGAGAACAAGAGAGAGAGAGAGAGGCACAATCACTCAAGACACCCCCCCCAAAAAGGATGATTTGGCACTTTATAATTAGTGCATGTACAATGGCCACTTGCAAGCCAAGCAAAGTGGGATTTTGATTTTCAATGTTTTAAAACAACCTTAATTAGGCTAAAACAGACTCAAATGACTGATAAAAAAGACCAAACTGATATTTTATCTTTACAAATGCCAAAATAGGCCAAAAATGACCAAGTGTTGAAAGTATAATTTCTGATCACAATCACTACAAACTGATAGCACCACTGTGAAGTTCATAAAAAATCATGGACTTTCAAAAAAAATGGCAACTGAAAAGGAGTCTGTATGAGCCTGAACGGAGCCCCGAAAGTTGCAAAAATGGTGACAATCGAGCAACACCTTAGAAAAATCCAATTTTATGGAAAATCTATGCACCAAAATCAGAAAATAACTACACCACTGCGATGTGCATGAAAAATTAGCCCAAATCAAAAAAAATTGCACTAAAAAAGGCCTCAAAACGACCAAGTTATGAGCCTTTGAAGTTGAACTACAAAATCAAAAAGCTCAACTGTGAAGGGGTCTAAATTTTCAAAAAGTGCTGATGCAGTACTAACATCATCATTTTAATGCATTAAATTTGACGGTCGTATACCCGTCGCGTCGCCGTCAACCTCTGTTGCGGAATTGTACCGAAATATTCTTTATGACGGAATATGCTTCAACACGGAATAATCGCCAGAATATTCCCTGGGGAATATTCTACTGTCGGAAGAGTTCTACAATCGCCGCTGATTTTGGAGTTGCCTGCTGGAAAATTTGAAACGGCAAGAAATTTTTTTTTAAGCCTGTCAATTGTTTTGCCAGTCGTCAGTGGAAGCTGGAGGGGACGCGTGGGTCAGTGGTGGCCACGGCCGTAGGCCACGTGGCTGCCTGCGGGGCCCGCATGGTACAGACAGTACCCTCTGGTACTGTATGCAGGCAGGGTACTCTGCGTACCCTACTCAGACTAAATTTTTTTATTTTTTATTTTTTTATAAAAAACTTTACAATAACATAAAAAACTGCGAAAATAAAAATTTTATTTGATTTTAAAAAAAAAAATTTGCAGAAAATAAAAGATATTTTTAAAAAAATAAAAAATAAAATTGTACCGACTACGATAATGGCTGGGCCGTATGGCTCGACCAGCAAATTTTTTTTCCTCGACCGACAACTTGCTCCGATTTGGACGATTTGGCAGTCGATTTATGGGTTTTTGGCCCTTCTAAGCACGATGGTGATGTCCCTTTTCAGCTGAAAATACACCAAAGTGGTAGCTAGCTCCTGGATCTGACAACCACCTTCAATCTTCAACCCTTTGCAAATTTGGCCTCCAATGTCCAACTGAGACAAAACAAAAGGCAAATCTAACTATCTCGGACACTCCGGATGCAATGGCGAGCTCAGATCTGATGCAACAAACTCCCAAAATGCACCTGCAATACAAGGCCAAAAATGGAACCCTCCAAGAATCTCTCCAAAATGAATAACTAAAGGCACTCTAAAAGCTCTGATACCATGTAAGAATTGGCTATGAAGGTAGCCACCCAAGATCTAGAGGCCTAATAGAAAGCACAAACTAAAGAGAGAGATAGCAACAAGATGACAAGAATAAACTGTATTCTGTCAACAGAATAGAATGTAATGAGCTAATAGTCCATAGGAGACCCCTTGGTTATATAGCCAAGGTGAGAACATAGAAGGGCATAAGATTATGAAAAGTGTCATAATCTTATGACATGAGACAATTATGAAAAGTTATCACTCCACCTAAAGTGGGAAAGAGATAATGTGATAATCACCACAAAAGGTGGATCACCCACAAAAGGTGGAGAGATAATCACATGATGTGTCCACAAAAGGTGGAAGTGATGAGGTAATGACATGTCAAGTCCACCAAAAGTGGAAAATCCCCAACAACCTCCTATGTGGTCCTAAGTAAACTTAATTAAGGTGTAATCATGACCTAGGACAAGGTACAAGACATTTAATTACACCAACACTCCTTAACTAGAGCTCTCTTTACACATGCACTTGCTCCATCATGCTCCCCTTTCCCATGTCCAGCTTCAAAAAAACTCCAAATATGAGGTAGACCCCTCTCTACATGCATTCTACTCAACCAATAAAACATACGAGCATTCTTGAATTGACCTATGCAATTATCTGACCAAATTAGATGTCAACCCAATGTTATATCATGCTCCTACAAGAACTCAAAAAAATTCTCGAAACAATGTTGGACATACTCAGACGAGTGAGATCTATCATCACTCATATAAAAATGATACTCTCTGATTATCTTTCGATCCTCCTCTGTACTATTAGGTGCATGTCTAAATGTTATATGGACAAAAATAGCAATCTGAATGGAATTGTAATACTGAGATTGTACCTCATTTTGTGGTTGCAATGTGTAGTTTTCTATAAAATCAACCACTTATATAATAGTGCCAATCGGAAAAGAGTCCTTACACATCCTAAATTGTTGATCCAACCATTGAGACCTATGACTATGCCTTGCATACTTGTAGAAAAAATTTTCCTTAAAATCTGAAATAAAATCAGCAACACTGCATTCTTTGGTAACCAACTCACATCTAGAACCTTCACCTCCACTTTGCAAAGTATATTTGACTATCTCATATCTCTTTTTCTCAACAAGCTTCTTTCCAAATTCATGTTTGGAACTCTAATGAAAATATTGAACAAACTTTGACAAGCCACCACATTGTGAGCACTTTGCATTTAAACAATCATTTCTATAGAAAAAGCAACCATCATCTCTAGAACATAAAAATAGATCTAGCAAGTCCCTTGATGATTTCAGAAGATGCATTGTGCCACACTCCTACAACATTTCATTAGTATGCAAAGTAGAACAAATATAGCATAATAGCTCATGGTACATTGAAAACTCCACATGGTATTTGCAACAACAAGTATTACAAATCTTAAGAGGCACACAATAAAATGGCTTCAAACCCTCAAAAGTCCTTTGTGAGATTTCCATATTTTTATGTGTTTCAATAAATTTTTTGAACAACATTGTTTGGCTTGATTCCAAGAAATGTTTAGGATGTGGTGTACGGTCTTGATTGCCAATTCTTAACTTTAAAACATCCTTTTCATTGGGTGATACTCTTTAGTTATCATGCCAAAATTGTTGAATTACCTACTTTACATTATCGGTTAGCTTCTTATCAACACGTGGAAGCCTCCTGGAAAAATCCCATGTATCATTTTGAAGAGGATCATCTATTCTTTCTCTTCTTGCAAGTTCTCTATCCAAAGTTTTACGATTTATGTCAAAATCAACATAATTTTGTCTCATAAAGTGAGCCTTTTTCAATTTATGGCTTACTAGGGTGGTTGTAATGACTCTTCGAGCAGCTCTCTTATCATTTTCCTTGTTACTTTTTCCAATAGACTTGATAGCATTAAAAATATTTTTGACAATAATAGAATTTTTTTCAGTCTTCTTGTTCACACGAACCTTCAATTTGGCTAGCAAAGGTCTCATCTTTTGCATCTTTAGCAATTGTACAAAAAGTTGGCATTGCTTGGTCAATGTCTTCTCACTAAAATATTGGTTGAAAAGTTTTCTAGCCCACAACCGAACAGTTCGTGTTGACCTCTTGCCTTCAAAATTGTTTATAATGTTCTCATCAAATTCAAGTAACCATTTAGGGGTTCTTGAAGGTCTTGAAATTGGAATATGTCTTTCTTCCATCCAAGGTTCTTCATTTCTCATGTAATTCGGTGAAAGATAATTTACACTTGCTTCAATATTATGTTCAAAATATTCATTTCCAACATTTTCACCTTGAACATTTTCAATATCAATTTGAATAATTCCATTCCCAATTTCAATATCATGTTCAACATCTTCAAATCCAACATTTTCACCTTGAACATTTTCATTATCAATTTCAATATTTTCATTCCCAATTTCAATATCATATTCAACATCTTCAAATCCAACATTTTCACCTTGAACATTTTCATTATCAATTTCAATAATTTCATTCCTAACTTGAATATCATGTTCAACATATTCAATTCCAACATTTTTACCTTGAACATCTTCAATTTCCTCTTCACTTGAAAGACCATAGGGGTTAGGTTCACCAATATTTAATATACCTTGTCTTCTCTTCCTATGAATTTCTCTATCTCTTTGTCTATATGCTTCAATTTCTTCTTTTGTAAGCTTTCTCTTACGTTTTTGCTTCCGATGACTGCTGCTTCCCATTATACCTCATAAAAGATGCTAAAAATCATTGATTATGACAAATTTCAATAGAAGATGCTCCAAAAAGTTGATCTTTGTCTCTTCCCGTCTGAAACTGCATGTGTGTTGCCTGCAAATAGAATGTAGGGTCCGTTAGAATGCACAAAACGACCCACATGGGGCTTTTCTATGGCCCACAAATCCGATATTCGTTATGATCTGATATCCGATTCATTTGGAGGTATAATTTTAATTCTACAAATCGGATATTCGATTTTTGTACACATAGACCTAAGGGTTAATGGTAGGTGGTAGAGGGTTTAAGGGTTAAAGGTTTAGAGTTTAGGGTATATAGTAGAGGGTTTAAGGGTTAAGGTTTTATGGTAGAGGGTTATAAGGGTTTAGGGTATAGGGGAGAGAGATAGATGGAGTGAGTGTGTGAGAGAGTGACCTGAGAGAGTGGGATAGAGTGGAAGAGAGGGAGGGAGAGGGTGGGAGAGAGTGGGATAGGGTGGTATAGAGAGGGAGAGAATGGGAGAGAGGGAGGGAGATATTAGAAGAGTGGAAGAGGGTGGGAGAGAATTGAGACGAGGGGTGGGAGAGGTGAGGATAGGTGGGAGAGAGTGGGAGAGGAGGGAGGAGAGAGTGGGAAGTGAGTGAGGATGGAGTGATTGGTGAGGAGAGATGGGTGAGTGAGAGAGAGACCTAAGAGAGGGAGATGGGGTAGGATGAAGAGACTTGAGAGAGAGAGAAAGGTAGTGGGAGAGAGATAGAGGGAGGGAGGTTTAAGGGTAGAGGGTAGATGGTTTAAGGGTTTAGGGTTAAGGGTAGAGGGGAGAGGGATAAAGGGAGTGAGTGAGTGATAGAAAGACCTAAGAGAGGGAGATGTGGTAGGAGGGAGAGACTTGAGATAGAGTGACTGAGTGAGACTTGAGAGAGAGAGTGGTGCTACGAGGGAGATACTTGAGAGAGAGAGATAAAGGAAGGGAGGGTTAAGGGGAGAGGGTAGAGGGTTTAAGGGTTAAGGGGAGAGAGATAGAGGGATTGAGTGAGGGAGAGACCTAAGAGAGGGAGAGGGGGTAGGATGGAGATATTTGAGAGAGGGAGAGAGGGAGGGATTGGGAGAGAGATAGAGGGATGTGGGGTTAAGGGTAGAGGGTAGATGGTTCAAGGGTTTAGGTTTTAAGGGTT
>VDFB02012657.1:43400-64519 GCA_007258455.2 Sequoia sempervirens
TTTCAAATTTTTCACCAAATAGATTTCAAAAAAAAAAAAAACTTAGTAGTTTAGAAACTACATTCAATTTTCCATAGATTCTATTCTTACATATTTTTTAAATAATATAGATAACTTATTCAAAATTTTATGTCAAGTTGCCTAACTTTGATTTTTCTAAATTTTCATTTCCACTTAAGGGCTTGTTTTTTTCCATGATCATCCTCCACATACCCATAGACAAGAGTGATAAAGATGAGGAGAATCTCACCAATGAACTTGTTCACCAACTGATCCTCCAAGAACTCACACACCTACACACAACAAGAGAGAGAATGTTGGGGGGTGGTTGTATAGGGGTCTACCTCAGTTAGACCCTCATTTAGGTGTTCCCACCTCCACGGACAACCAATGGAAAAGAGATAAAAAAAAGTGACAAAAACACAAGCACTACAAATAGTACTATGTTACTCAACCAAATGATAGAGGAGAGGAGAAGGAAGCTTACCACCTCCACCAAGAGCACTCAAGGCTGCATAGGGGAGAAATGAGAGGAACTCAAGCCTCTGTTGTAATGGCATGTTCCCAAACTTGCTCTACCGACGTAATGGAGTGTGATATTGCTGTAATGGAATGCTTGGAAGTGAGTGCAGATGAACTTGTGAATGAGAGTATGAGAGCTTGATGTTGTGTAGAGTTCTTCCAATCCTTCATCCAACCTCTTAATGCAAGTTCAAAGATTGATTATGAAGGAATGAGAGAGGAAACAACCATATTCAGGTCGGGTGGTCGAAGGAGGCGTTACAACTTCGCAACCAATGGGAAGAGTAACGCCATTGTTGGTTTAGCTGCAAGAATCTGCCAGGGACGTAAGCGCGTTGTGCGAACGTCTGCACACCACGTGGGCGTCCTCGACATAAACACCTCTATCGACACACAAAACAGGCACCAAGTGGACTGCCATCAGCAGACTTAAGCAAATTTAAGCCTCCGACTTAGGTTTTCTAAAGTGTAAAGAGGGAAAAAGGGGAATTGCAACTAGGGTGCAAATTTTCCCTTATACAACAAAATCATGAGAGAATAATGCAAAATTTGAGCACAAATCCAAATTGTCTTCTCTTTGATCATATATCTCTTTCAAACTTCTCATTTCCTTACCTTTATATTTTGATCTTAATGAGGCAAGAGTGGGATATGATTCATCACTTACTTGTGAATTGGGAGTAGGATGATTTGCATGAGCAGATGATTCACCTTGTACAATATTCCTTGGAGTTCTTGTTGGAGTGTTTGTTCCTACTTGTGAATTTGATTGATCGCCTTATACAGTTTGCTCTTCAGGTTCTTCATCATTCTCTAGTATTGGTGCTCCCATCCCATGCTTCTTCTTCCTTAAATTTGACATCTCTGTTAACAATCACTTTTTTTCAAATGGGATTATACAATTTATAAGCCATTAATTGCTCACTATAACCTATGAAATACATTTCTCACTTTTATCGTCCAATTTTCTTCTTAATTCATATGGCACTAATGAATATGCAACACATCTAAAAATTCTCAAATGAAGTACACTATGCTTCTTACCACTCCATTTTTCCTATTGATTTTTTTCCTTGACACTCTTTGTAGGACTTCTGTTCAAAATGTATACCGTTGTTGAGCTACTGCTTCTGCCCAAAAAACATTAGACAATTTTTTAGCCTTCAACATGCTCCTAGCCATTTCCATTATGGTTCTATTCTGTCTCTGCTACACCATTTTGTTGTGGTGTGTACCTTGTTGTTAATTGTTTCTTGATCCCATGATATTTGCAAAAATCTAGAAATTCATTAGAATTAAATTCACCACCTCTATCAAATCTGAGTACTTAGATGTGTTGTCCACTTTTCTTTTCAACCATAGACTTGAACTCCTTGAATTTGTTGAAAGCTTTAGACTTCTTGAGAAAATATACCCATGTCTTCCTGCTAAAATCATCAATGAAGGTTAGGAAATAAATACTACCTCCAAATTATGGAGTTTGCATTGGTCCACATAAAACACTATGCACTATATCCAATAATTACCTTGCTCTATAGGAGGTTCCTACAAGAAAACTATCTCTATGTTGTTTTTCCAAAATGCAACTCTCACATGAATTTGCTTGCTGCTCTACAGATGGAAATTCTTTTACCATTTGTTTCTTTTGTAACAAACTTAAATCTCCAAAATGTAAATTTCCATACCTCAAATGCCATAGCCATGATTGGTTTAACTGTACAGTTTTGAAATTAGCTTCTTCTTCTCCTTGGGCACACTTAGTTTAGAGGGGGAACATTTGATTCTTAGTCATCTCCACTTTTTCAATAAAATTTTCATTTGGAAATATCCAATATTGTGCAAACATTATTTATAAAAGATACTAAGTACCCCTTTTGTAATAGATGTCCAGCACATCAAATTATGCTTTACTCTAGGTACAAAATAAACATCAAAAATAAAATTTCTTTCACCATTACTTGTCAAAACATTTATTAGTCCTTTACCCATTACAAACACTATATTATCATTTCCCAATGTCACTTCAGACCTTATAGAATCATCAAGACTAGTAAACAAGTCTTTATTCCCTATCATATGATTACTGCATCTACTATCCAAAAACCAAATATTTCTAGTGATCTCTTGAGCAACATGACATGTGATGAACAAAATTTTAGATTTAGATGTAGACTTATTTGTGTAATTTGTATTCTATTTATTCATATCTCCTTGTTTCTTTTTACATTCATAAGCATAATGTCCATAATTTTTACAATAATAACACTAAATGTTAGATTTATCAAACCTTTGTGAATTTTGATTGGAATGATTGTTTCCACATCCTCTATTATTGTAGTTCTGATTATTCCTTTCACCTTGATCTAGATTATTCTTTTCACCTTGATATAAATCACTTCCACCACCTCTGCCTCTTCCTCTGAAGCTTGACCTACTTTTTCCTCTATCAAATGATACCTGTGACTTGAAAGCATTCTCAATAGAAGTATCACTATTTTTATTCATTCTGGACTCATGTGTTAAACAAATATCCAATTAATTCATCTACTGATAACTATGTCAAATCCTTGGATTTCTCAAATGCTACAACTATAGCATCGGATTTACTAGGTAAACTCTTGAGAATTTTTTCTATAATCTTCTAATTTATTAAATCTTCTCCATTAGATCTAATTTGATTAAAAATATTCATGACCTTACTCATAAATTTTTTCTATGTACTTAGATTCATTCATTTGTAAATTTTCAAAAATTCTTCTAAGAGACTGTAGTTTAGCCACTTTCACCTTTATAGTACCTTGATAGGTTGTCTCCAAAATCTCCTATGCTCTCTTAGATCTCGTTGCTACTGAAACTCTAGGAAAGATGGACTAGTCCATTGCATGTTGAATTAAAAATAAAGCCTGTGCATTCTGTGAAACATTTTTCTTTGCAGGTTAGTCTTTTGATATTTAGCTTCTTTTGTTTTTGGCTTCGAAGATGTTCATGATGGAGTTATCAACCCAAGATCTTCAATCTGCAATGCCAAAGAACCTCCACAGGAGATAGAGAGAAGCAACAATGGAAGATGCTATTCCACCAAACAAGGATTGCAATATGATACAATATGATCAATGCAATACAATACAATGCTATATGCAATTCAATAATATGCTAGAGATCCCTTGCTTATAAAGGCAAGGATGAGAGATAGGATAAGACAAGATCATGACAAGTGTCTTAATCCTATCACATGAGACAACTAACTCATAACTACCTAGGAAAGTGGAAATTCTAGATAAGACAACTAATACTTATCTAGATATGACAACTAATATCCTAAGTAAACTTAACATGTGAATTAAGTCCCTAAGTCCCTAGTAAAGGAATAAACTAGGTACAAGACTTATTCACACCAACACCCCCCCTTAAGTGCAACTTAGGGAGGTACAAACCAAAGCATACATGCAAAATATGGGTCCCGACAACTAGGCCTGATGAGGTACCCATGTACAAAACAAAAAACTCTCACAAGCGGAGAAAAGGAGAAAAACCCTGTGGGAGAAAACTCCTCTCCAAAAGAGAGAAAGAAACAAAGAAAACTAATGAAGTAAGGAGGACTCCTCAAGACCCCCCAAGGACAAATTCCTTCACCCCAAGCATCGATCGCAACTGAAGATAACGAGGCGATGCCAAAGGTTTAGTGAAGATGTCTGCAACCTGCTAATATGTAGGCAAATACTCCAAGTTGAGAACACCATCCTGGATGAGCTGCCTGATGAAGTGCATGTGGATCTTAATATGCTTAGTCCGCTGATGCTCCACTGGGTTGCAAGAGATATGAATGGCACTCTAATTGTCACACCAAAGAGTAGTGGGCTAAGTGGAAGGGAATCCAAACTCAGTCATCAACTGACGAAGCCACAAAACCTCCTAACTAGCCAACACTGCACCTCGATACTCAGCCTCTGTCGATGATAATGCAATAACAGTCTGCTTCTTGCATGACCATGCAATCGGACCAGAACCAAGGCAAAAGACAAAGCCAGAAGTAGACTTTCGATCATTGACATCACCAGCCCAATCTGAGTCAGTGAAGCCCACAATCTAAGATGCACCTGAAGTGTAGTGAATGCCAAAATGAGTAGTGCCCTGAATTTATCTCAAGATACGCTTGGCGGCCTTCCAATGACTCTCATGAGGCTCCTGTGAGAAGTGAGAGACAAGTCCAACCGCAAAGGAAATATCAGGACGACTATGTGTCAAGTACAAAAGACTTCCAACCAACTGCCGATACAAGGTAGGATCAACTGTAGGAGTAGTGCAACTGGAAGACAGTACAACACCTGACTGGAATGGAGTAGGGGCAGGCTTGCAATCAGCCATGCCAAATCTCTGAAGCAAATCAAGAGCATACTTCTGCTGGAAAATGAAGATCCCCTCAGAAGTCTGATGAATCTGAAGACCAAGGAAGTAATGCAAAAGACCAAGGTCGGTCATATCAAATCGCTCCATCAATGCTCGATGTGTACTCTGAATCATGGAAGTAGAACTCCCTATGAGAATCAAATCATCCACATAGAGCACAAGTATAAGTAGATCCTCTCCATGTCTCTGTGTATAAACTGTGGGATCGGAATGGCAACGAGTGTAACCGGAAGCAAGCAAGAAACTATCCATCTTCTCATACCAAGCAGGGGCTTGTTTGAGACCATACAATGAATGTCGAGCCTGCCAGACAAGAGTGAAGTCACACGCACAAAAACACGGTGGCTTATACATATGAATCCTCATAGAGATCCCCATGCAAGAAAGCACTCTTCACATCCATGAAATCTTGACCATCCCTGTGATGCAACTATATAAAGGACAAGGTGAATAGAATCCATCTTGGCAATAGGAGCAAAGGTCTTGGAATAGTCAATTCCTTCAACTTGAGAAAAACCCTTTGCAACAAGACGAACCTTGTACTTTTCAATGGAACCATCAGTTGCATACTTGATACAATACACCCACTTGCATTAAACCGACTTTCTTCCCTTAGGAAGAGGCATAAGATCCCAAGTATGATTCTTTAGTAAAGAAGAATACTCATCAGCCATAACACTATCCCATTTTGGAATACCTGAAGCATATTAGAGCTTTTGAGGATCATCTAAAAAAACATGACTCAAAATACTAATTCCTAAAGTTTGAGAATGAGTGCGGCGAGTGTCTGTGGGATCACCAACAAGAGGACCAACTTCCTCAAGAGTAACACGATCCCATCATGGCTGGGTGGATGAATGAGGAGGAGGTGGATCAAGACCATCATCAAAATCTTCCTCAAGTAGCAAGTATCATGAATTGAAGAAGTGGATTGTCGAAAATGGACCTCTCGTGTGTCAGGATCAAACAATCTGTATGCCTTCACATCCTCACAATAGCCAACAAAGACATACTGCTGACTCTTCTTCTCCATGGATTTATGCCGACCATTTGGAATGAATTCCCAAGCCTCACTACTGAATACTCTGAAGAAGGATACAGTAGGCTTGCGATGAGACCAAGCCTCCTCAGGGGTCATATTCTGCACTACCTTGTGGGGCATACGGTTCTGAATATATTTGGCACAATTGACAGCTTCGGCCCAAAAGGTGGGAGCCATGGACCTAGACTGAATCATACAATTGGTCATTTCCCTGAGAATCTTGTTATTTCTCTCCACCACACCATTCTGCTAAGGAGTGTAAGGAATTGTGTGCTGATGAAGAATACCATGCTCACTACAAAAATCCTGAAATGCCTGATTGACATACTCCCCCCCATTATCTGTGCATATCTGTCGAAGAGAAAAACCTGACTGCTTCTTCACAAATTTTTTGAAGGTCTTGAAGTTGGTGAGGACTTCACTCTTGAGCTTCAGAAAATAGACCCATGTCCGCAGGAAAAATCATCAATGAATGTTAGCACATACTTAGCCCCTGAAAAAGGAGTTGGGAATGACATGAGATCACTATGGACCAACTCAAGGAGTGTGGTTGCATGTGTAGCTTGACCCTTAGGAAAAGAATCTTGATGTTGCTTGCCAAGAACACAACCTTGACAAACACCATCTCTGCAAGTGATCTTTGGAAGACCAACCACTAAGTTATGTGCTTGCATTTTCTGAAGATATCTTTAGTTCAAGTGCCCAAATCTCTCATGCCAAAGCTTGCTCATTGAATCAGCATGAGCAACAAAACATGAACCCGATGAAGACTCAAATCCATCAAATCGATACAAATGATTCTCATGATCAACTATCCCTGTAGCAACAACCTTCTCAGGATCCTGCAACTGTCTAATAGTCACATTCTGTGGAGTAAACTCAACTGACTTCCCATCTCCAGAATGAAAAATCTGATATATGGAAAGTAGATTCGCTGAAATATCAGGAACAAGTAGAACATCCTCAATGCACCCATCTAGCATCTGAACGGAGCCTGTCCCCAAAACTGGAATCTGTGAAGAGTTCCCATCTGACATCTGAGAAGTAGAAGTATGAACTATGGAATCAAGAAGATCACGTGAATTGGTCATGTGATGTGAAGCACCTAAATCAAGAATCCAACTATTTGAAGGTAAATGCATAGCTCGTGCTGAAAGAGCTTGCCCTTTGCCCATGGAAGAAGGCTTAGCCACTGAAATATTGTGCTTCTTCATAGCTTCCTCCAAGGCCTCTAATCTCTTAAAGCAATGAGATGCATCATGCCCAGTTTTTCCACAAAATGAACAAGAATCTCCTTTCTTTTTCTTGGACTTGGAAGAAGAATCTCCAGAGGTAGAAGAAGAAGGAGATGGAGTGAAATTTTGATTGTTCTTCGGCTTTGGTTTGGAGGGATTCTCACTACCAGAAGATGATTCTGTTTTGGGCTTCTTCTTGTTCTTTCCTTTACCCTTGGATGATTGAGCCATTAGAGCATGATTCTTAGAATTAGGTAAGGCATCCAACTGAATTAACTTGGCCTCCTCCCTAGTAAGACACTCACAAAACAACTCAAATGTAGGCATTTTGTAATCTTTCCCAATTGCATCCATAGTTGAATAGAAAGTAGAAGAAAACACTTGATAAGGACCCTTTAACTTAGATAGAATCAAGAAGATACATTCATCACTAGATACATCATGTCCACATCCTTTCAACTATGACAAAATCATCTTGAATTGTGCAAGGAAATCCTGGTGGAAAATGCATCTAGAGAGGATGGAGTTCACCAATGCAAGGCTCACGAAATGATTTGTTTACTATACAATTCTTCAAGTTTATCCCAAACATTCTTAGGTGTTTTCCTCACGAAATATGAAACAACAAATTGCTCAAATACATGTAAGCCAATGAGCCCTTTAGCTTCATCCATTTTTATATCTATGGACAAACTTTTCATAATCCTTATGAAATTTAGTTATTCTGCATCTAACATTGGCCATAGACCCTTAGATTAACAATTGAGTCATTTTAAGCTATGTATGATAATTGTGTGGAGTTAGTGGTTCAATTTGCATTAGATCAAGGACAAATGAACACCAAGAGAAAGAAGACAATGTGGCACTTAAATAGTGCTTTCACCCCCCAAAAATGTATTAAAACTAAATTTGCAATCCCCCAATAAATTACAAAGAAGAAATTTTACAATTTGTACAAGTGATAAGCTCAAATCAACCATTTATAACACACGGTGATTTTTACAATTTTTAGAAAAAATAGATTGCAAAAACTGAAAACTGAGGTTACAAACAGATTCCTTGTGATTTTCTGATGAATTTCAAAAAAAAATTTGCCAAATTTTGACTTTGTTTGCAAAAGTTACACCAAGAACAAGCAATAAATGCACTTGTACCTTCAAACTGAAAAAACTGGCAAAAAATGTCAAAATTTGGAAAAATCACCTACACCACTGCGAAGTTCGTCGAACCAACTTTCCGACGATATCTCGTTTTTGAAAATTTGACTCTGTGGTGAAAAGTTATATAAAAATGAAAAAAATGACTAGTTTAGGCACTGTGAACACTAAACAGGAGCAAAAAATTGGCCCTCGGGGGCTGGCAGTCGGTCACCCACATGACCAGTGGCTGGGCTGAAAAAAATTAGCGGTTTACTGACCACCCTCCTAGCAGTTGCGGCTTAACCGGCGGTGACTGTTCCCGTAGCGGTGGCAGCTGGCGGTGGAGACCGCGGTTTGTAGACCGCTGCCTGGCGGTGGCTACGAGCGGAGATCGCTAGCAGCTATTAAGCCACTAGCGGTTTTTTTTCTGCGGACTATAAACAGTCCATAGACTTTTCAAAAGTCTACGGCTGTTTAAAATAGCCGACAGCGCTTTTTTTAAAGCGCTTTAAAAAAAAAATAAAAAAATTGAAATAAAATAAAATGCTGACAGAAAAAAATGAAATTTAATTAAATTTTTTTTTTTTTTGAAAAATTACTACGACGACCACGCGTGCTAGCGGTAATCTGACCTCACTAATTTTTTTTTCCCCGAAAGCAACTTTTGCCGAATATGGGCAAATTATATATCAAAAAACTCAGAAACGGCCACCCGGACGCAATGGAAGACTTATTTTTTGCTCAAAGTGCTCCTGTAAAAAGGTGTTCACCAGATCTGAGCTCCAAACCCTTATTTGCCAAAGTTGCAAATGGTGACTAAATTGAGTGAAACAAAATCCAAATCTGACTATTTCGAGCCTCCTAGATGCAATGGGACAGCCTAAAATACTGCCACTATAGCCAAAAGCGCTGCAATCACCAGATCTCACCAAAATGCAAGCATGCAATATAGGATACAAGAAACTCAAAAATCACAATAGAAATTGATGGAAACTCTCTAATAAAGAAATGGAAGGGGCTTGCTAGATTCAAAGCTCTGATACCATGATGGAGTTATCAACCCAAGATCTTCAATCTGCAATGCCAAAAAACCTCCACAAGAGATAGAGAGAAGCAACAATGGAAGATGCTATTCCACCAAACAATGATTTCAATATGATACAATATGATCAATGCAATACAATACAATGCTATATGCAATTCAATAATATGCTAGAGATCCCTTGCTTATAAAGGCAAGGATGAGAGATAGGATAAGACAAGATCATGACAAGTGTCTTAATCCTATCACATGAGACAACTAACTCATAACTACCTAGGAAAGTGGAAATTCTAGATAAGACAACTAATACTTATCTAGATATGACAACTAATATCCTAAGTAAACTTAACATGTGAATTAAGTCCCCTAAGTCCCTAGTAAAGGAATAAACTAGGTAAAAGACTTATTCACACCAACAGTTCGGGCTTATGCAAGGCCGATTAGAAATACGAGAAATATGCCACGTGTTGGTTGTACGAATTTCTTTTATCATTTTCCTTTTGGAGGAGGGCTCAAGACACGCGTCAGCTTAGCGAAAATTTTCTCGAAAACATTTTTCAGAAAACATAAGATCCCCACTTGTGTGATGTGTCATCTCTTCGTTGCATGAGGATTGTGCCTCTTATGAGGCGATATCTTTTGGGAGTCTTTTAGAGCTTGTTGGACTTTCTTTCTTTTTTTTTTCAAGATGGGAGCCTTGAGTCGGTGTGTAGGGGTGATGTGATCGGTCAACTAGACCTTTTTCCAGGCTATTTTTTGTAGGATTTGATGATTTACGGGCCTCTATCTTTGCTAAATATCTAAAGGGAATTAATGCAATAGTTGAGAATTAATCAGCAAAGATCATTGTGACCTAACCAGGGATGTACGATCAGATTGCAAGCTATCAAGTATCAACATTTGGCAACAATTACTTTTGTGTTGAGGTGGTTTTTTCTTCTTTTGATGGCTATATAAGGAGGACAACGACACAATAGGGGGTTGGATTCCAAGTTGTAGTTTCTTTGTTGAAAGAAAAATTTCTTTAGTTTTCTTAGGGTTTTAGAATTATTTTCAAAAAAAATGTTGCAGAACTACTTTTCTTTGGCATGTTATATCTATTAAGGTTTAAACTATTATTGAATTGACAACCAACCTCTGTTTCAAAGTTCATTTGATATTTAAAAGCATAAACTATTGAAGAGAAATTGTTGATATTGTGCATGTATGGAATTTTTCAAGCTTTCTTTCTGTATATTATTATTTGGAATGAAACACTATGTCTTGCAAGCTAAATTTGGATAGTTTAAGTAGTTGATTTCCATGTTGTATGCTCATATGGTAGAGTAGTAGCTTAAGAAAACTGGATTATGTCATTGGACTTCTCTATTTTTCTAAAAGTTGTTGTTTTGTCATGCTATGTTGTATTGGGAGGAAGAGTTCATGTGATTTCTAAGATATTCTTCTGTTACTCATAAGAAATATTTATGTTTGATCAGACCTTAATGAACACTGTCTGTGGAAAGATTTGAAAGTATGCATTATGCTTGAAGTTAGCCTTTTTTGTTCGTTCTTTTTCCAAAAATGAAGGTTTGTGGTGTTTTGTGTCTAATTATATCACTCATAGGAATGATTTGGGTTTGAAATGTTATAATTTAAGCTTTGGTGCATCTCCTTTTGTGTTTTATGTTTACATTTCCTTCTCTCCTTATCTCCAAACCCCAGCGAAGAGTTGACTTTCTATAAAAATCCTAGAGGTATTTGAGTGAGATGCAATTTGTCCCCCACTCGCTGAATTTCCCATAAGATTGTCAAAGAGGTGCAAGCTTTGATGATCAACAATTATTTTTCTGGCATGCTTGGTGGGACAAAAAAAATTCCAAACACTTGATTAAAAGTCAAAAATATTTCTTGAATCAGTATAAGGAAGGAAACTAGAAGTTTCATTCCCAAAGTCCAAACAAGAGCATCTTCACAAGAGACCATGTCACTTCCAGTAATCTCAGTTACCTGCACCTCAACCCCTAGGAGAAGAAGACTTCAGGCTCTGTATCACCTGTAAGGAGCAATAGAGTAAGAAGTAAGAACCTAGCCTTCAGAGCCTTATCTACTCCACTCGGAGGTTTAAACTTCCAAATAAGATTACTTGTATATCTGATTCATAGGAATCTTTTCTCTATAGCTCACATACCTCCCCCTGCTCCTAGAAACTTTGTAACTTGGGATAGCAACACTCTGCTACAACCACCCATGCCCCCAGATGTATGGCCTACCATACCTGCTAATACCCTCAAGGCTATCCCAAAATTCTTTGGAGAATACTTCAAAACCCCTTCCAAACACCTTCAAGATATACTGAAAGTATGTAGGGTACATAATATAGCAAAGTAAAATATTGCTCTGAGGCTATTAGCCGCCTCTTTCAAAGGAAAAGCCCAAGATTGGTATTGATCTTTGGCTTCAAGCTCTATTATCTCTTGGGACTAGCTTAGAGAGAGGATGTTCAAATGCTTTTCAGAAAAGGGAGATTGTTCCTCACTATTACATCAATTAATCACCATCAAAAGGGCCTCACAAGAGGCCATGAGTGATTTCAACACCAGGTTTGATAAAACTTGGCAGAGGATCCCCGTGACTACTCAACCCCTAGATGTGATGGTGTTCATTTTCTATTTGAAGGATATCAATTCCAAGATCACAATTATGATAACCTCCATGGGAGGGGATATCTTGCCTAATGCATACGAGGTGGAAATGCACATAGAGAATAGTCTGATCGATGTTGGGAAGCTCCCACCACAACCCCTATGCCTATGTTTGTAGAAACCTCTAGAACATCTTGAAAAGAAGCTTCTTCAATCACTTTCCCTACACAATTGATGTCAAGCATGCCATAGTCCATGTATGTGTATCCCACCACACAAAGTAGCAGTGAGCACAAGACTATCATCAGGAATCCAATGTGCTCTCCTCTTCAAAGCCTTCACTGCGTCCTTTGAAATAAACACAAAAAATATTGCTACTACTGAACCACCACTAATATCTTGGCTATCTCACCCCAGTTTTTCACATACTCACACCCATCTCTTGCCATGGCCTTGCAGAGATTAAGCTATCATGTATATCACAACTGTTAGGGAAGAGCTTATCTGTAAGTTTGCAACCATTATTGTTGCAGGAAAACCAAACAAAATGGAGGGTAGATAGGTCAAAACAATTTTCCCTTTAATCAGCATCACTTTTGATTATAACCAACATACGCTAAAATGTTAGACCAGTAATTCCAAATCTCTATTATTTTACCCACTTCTCCTATTGCCTAGGAATTTTGTTTCATACATAAATCAAAATTATGTGTTGGATTTTATGGTTTATTCGTGATTCTAAATGAGTTTGTTGGAGATCAAATCTTGTTGTGTAAGGTTTCAAAGTTATAAAGGATGAGGTTATGATCATGTTTGGGGTAACTTTGGTAGAATGGATACCTCTCACACCTTGAATCTTAGTCAAGAAGTTCTTTCCTTAATACGAACCTATCATTAACAATGTTCTCTTTCTCATAAAGTAAGAGCATTGTTGTCATTAAATTTCTTTAAGGTACCACAATTTCACAATAATTTTATTAAAAAAATGCTCTTAGACCTAGTATTACATGATGATTTTACCACTTAAAATTCCTTTAAATCAATTGTTATTCCATGGGAATGTGTCCCCCCAAAAAAACCTCGCATTTCCTAGATAGGGACATACCCCCGCCATCCCACCACCAGTGTTGTTGTCTCCAAGACGCTGCTAGGACTTCGTGGATGCTGGGGTGTCCTCAAGACATTTAGGGGACTCCTAGTTGTCTCTAAGATGTATAATTCTTACACTTATACACCTTTTTATAACAATTTTTTCAAGTACATATGTATTTCAGCACCCTGTCACCCCTTCACCACCATCCCCCCACCATTCCCCGCCATCCCCAAACTTAGACCCCCCATCTCCACGTCCCAGAAATGCATCCCCTGTCGTCCTCCCATCCCAATCCCTGAAACCCTGTGGAACACTGATTTAAATCCAACTCTTTCTGAGAAAGTAAAAACATTAACATCTTATATTTCTTTAAAGTACCACAATTTCATAATACTTTTAGAAAAAAAATATGCCCTTGGACCCAACATTCCATGATGACTTTACCTCAAAAGATGCCCTTGGACCTAATATTCCATGATGGCGATACCCTTGGACCCATCATTTTGTAATGTCTCTACTGCAAAAAGATGCCTTCAAGCTTTAAATTGACTACGTACCCAACCTAATTCTAAGAATTTTTGTCTACTTACTTCTAAATCTCAAAAGATAAACCTTAAAAATTAAATTGGCTTTCACTATAAATACTACTTTGCAATAGAGAATTAAATTTGAAAAAGACTTTAAGGGTAAGTGCACAAAGTTGAGTCCACGAAACGTGGAAGTTTTTTGCCTTAACCAAAAAATTGAAATCGGCATTGAGGAAACGGGATCCCGATTTAAATAAACGGGATCCCGATTTAAATAAACTGGATCCCGATTTTTAAAAGTCGGGATCCCGTTATGGTTCGGGATCCCGAGCCTGAGATGAAACGGGATCCCGCTTTCTAAAAATCGGGATCCCGTTTCCAAACAGAACGGGATCCTGATTTATAAGAAACGGGATCCCGATTTATAAGAAACGAGATCCTGATTTATGAAACGGGATCCCGATTTATGAAACGGGATCCCGTTCCATTTACAATGGACGGGATCCTGATTATAGTATGGGATCTCGTTTATTAATAAACGGGATCCCGTTTTATAATCGGGATCCTGTTTTTTTAAATTTGAATTTTATTTTGCATCATGGGCGGGTTTTTGCCAAGGTTTTTGGTTCGGGAAAAGCATTGGAAGTCTGAACCTAGGCCTTCAACCTAGTTTAACCTGCAAGTTAAAGGCCCTAATAATGTCAAAGAAAAATACCGACTTTGGACATATGGCTAACGACCTTTTTTGCAAAATTTTCTGATGAAATTAAAACCCATTTTAGATGAAACAATGCAGATTCTAAATATATAATTTTTTTTGCAATTGAATTATTTTTTCTATTTTTCAATTAATTTCTAATAAAATTGGTCCATAAACTTTAAATATCAGAGTTTTTTACTATTTTAATAACTTTTGATCAACATAACATTTTGACAAACAGTTACAAGAGCAAAATTCGAGACAATTCTTTTCAATTTGAAAAAAAAATATTCAATAAAAATTACAAAAAAATATCAAGAGCAAGCTTCAATGAGTCATAAAACTTTTCCCAAAAGGATTTAGAAATATACGATAATTTAAGTCAAAATATGGATGTCGTACACATGCAAGGTATGGTAAAAAAA
Organism: Sequoia sempervirens; assembly: GCA_007258455.2. Classification (NCBI taxonomy): domain Eukaryota; kingdom Viridiplantae; phylum Streptophyta; class Pinopsida; order Cupressales; family Cupressaceae; genus Sequoia; species Sequoia sempervirens. Next base: position 58,157 of record VDFB02012657.1, read on the forward strand.
ATGACTTTTAAACAGTGGTTTTTAGAAATGCCTATTAAAATTCTATTTGTACAATCTGGGTATTGAAATAAATTACATATTTGGAAACTAGACTCCGAGCACTACATTTTATGATTAGTGACTTTTTTAAAGATTTCATCTCTAAGTGCTTCAAATTTTAAGGTCAAATGTGTCAAATGCTGAAAATCAGATAAAACACTTCCACTTTTTGGCCAAAAAGTGGACTCAACTTCTTGCACACACCCTTAAATTGACTTGAACCCAAGTTTGAAATTTCCCAATCACCCTTATATGTCATATGAAAATTTTATGGCAATTTGGTCATTTAAATGCATTTGATTTAATGTCTAAAAGAAGATATAAATTGTCAAAAATATTTAATTTATGAAGAATTATGTGTAAAATGTTTTGTATTAAAATATTTTTTATGGATTTTATTAATCATACATATTAAATATGAAAAAATATTAAAATATATTTATATGTATGACTTAAATTAAATATTGATATGAAGCATAATTCTTAAAAATGCCAATAAATAATAAAAATATAACCTAGTTATAAACTTTAAATATATAATTTTCTTATATCTAAACTCTATTATATATATATGGCATACGCCAAATTCATTGCGACCGAAAATTCACTGTCAACAATTTATTGTTTCACCGCCAAGTAAAATTCATCGTCATCAATTCACTGCCTTGGTGGTGAATTTTCCACCGTGAATTGCTGGCAATGAATTTTCGTAGAGCTATATATATATATATACTATTAGTAATAAATGCAAAAATCTTAATTTTAGTTAAGTTTATAAATTTATATTAAAAATATTCAAGATAATTGTGGTAAAGAATTCTAAAAGCTAAAAATAATTATTTTCTATTTTTCAAAATATTGTAAATTAATATGATTTTTGTAATAAATATTATAAATCCATATGTTATAAGTTAGAATTATATATTATATTTATTTATGATTTATTATTAATTTAAAATGTTATATATATGACTATTTACAAATATAATAAGTTAAATTATACAATCTAATAAATTTTCAATTATATACCGTCTAAAATTTTAAATAAAAAAACACATAAATATCAGACTTACTTGAATCCAACCTAATCCTAAAAACTTTCATCTAATTGCTTTTAAATCTCAAAAAATAAAATTCACTTTCACCATCCACACTGCTTTACTTTGGAAGAGAAATGAATTTGAGAGGGTAAGATAGAAAATTCATGTATTAATTTGTAATTAATGATTGATGCATGTAAGATTGCAATTAAAAATAAATAAATTAACATAAAATTTTATGTATTGATTTTCATGTATTTGTTTGTAATTAATGATTGATGCATATAAGATTGCAAATAAAAAATAAATTAATTAAAGAATTAATTAAATATTATCTAGTTTATAATTTATCGATAGCTTTGTCTCAGTTGCCAGATATAGTTGGCATTTAAAATAAAAAAATAAGATGCATTCAATAGAGTGTTACATCTTTCCAGTCAGCCACGTCATACAAAATAAAATAAAACATCACAAAATGTTTACCAAAATAAAATATCAAATACTTTATATTTTCCTATCTATTTAGTCGAACACGGGATAAATGAAAATTTGGATGTTTATTATAAATTAATTATATGTTTCACTATTTTGGGACCATTGCTATTGTGGGTGCGCTTAACAATTATGAGCATTTGAAAAACATTCATCTTGGATTAATTTATTTGTACTTACTTTGTTTATAGTTGTCCTACAATAATTGATAATTGATAAGCATGCGTGAAGAAATGTATATTTATATTTATATTGTGAGAAAACCACCACTTCTAAGTTAATTACATAGTTAATTTATTTATATGAACAATGAATTTTATATAATTTTATATAATTATAATTAAAGATATATGAACAACTACCACCACTTCTCAAGAGAAATTTCCAACATCTAAGCCAACTCAATTTGAGCAACGACAAATTGAATGGTATAATTTTAAAAATATTGGGCTCCTTGCCCATGCTAACATTTACTGATCTATCAAAAATTGATCTTGAGAGAAGAATCCCTATGGAATTAGGATGTCTAAGTTTAAGAAGTTCAACGTACCAAGTAATAAATTGTCTAACCTCATTCCTTATCCTCTCAATAGTTTGGCCTTCAATACGAGTTTTGACTACAATCACAAAATATGTGTTGGCAGCCCATTGCAGTTCCCATCTTGTTCTTCCAGTAGAAAATGCTTGGCAAGAGTTTTTGTGTTTGTGGTAGTGACTGTGTTGTGTAGTGCAACAATAGTGATATGCATAACCTCTATGTATAGAAGGAGATCATTAATCTATATACATAAAATATCTAATCAAGTGAGCCTATGGATAAGTGACGATCAAAGTAAATGAAGAAAACCTAGAGGTAACAAATAAGGATATGTTGTTAGTTCTACAAGGAAATCATGTAAATCTACAATATGTTAGTATTTGTATATCTTTGTGCATAAAAAATGTACTTCTATAACACATTAAGAAAAAACTACACAAGAAGACTATTAAATTTCTTAAATACAAACATTTTATAATGGGTTCAAAAAAAATCCTATGAAATCTCACAAATCTGATCTAATGAAGAGTGAAAGTCACAAACATCTCATACTCCATTTCTTCTTTTTTATTTTATAGATTGAGTTCTCATTTGACCCCTTTTTTAAATTAGGCGATTATTTAACCTAATCAATGATAGTGTGACTAGCACCAAAATATTTAGTGTATGTAGAGAAATGTTCCCATGAAATTTTAATGCTTCATTTTTTCATGTATTTAATGCTATAAAAACCCTACACAATCATGTCAATGTGTACATGGTATACCATCAAGATGTTAAATTTCAAATTCAACTATGAATGTGATTAAATTTTACATGATATTTGTTCACATGGTAGGGTAGTCAATTAGACAACATATCTATGTAACTATAATCCTTTAGAATTTTGGTAGTCTATTCATAATTCCTTTTGACATTGAATATGATCTTTTTGAGACAAGTTGATTCTAGTTTACAATATAAATTTACAAGCATGATTGTAAGGCCATAAAATTACCAAGTTTGTAAATTAGAGCTGAAATAAAAATTTAGCAAATAGGTTAATAACTTGTCATGCAATTGAAATATGAGTATAATAGATTCAATCAATTTTAGAAGATCATTTGTTCTCATAAGAAATGGTTTTGTGTGAACCACTACTCTTGAAATATGGTTTAATGAGTTTGACTCAAAAAACACATAATTGAATATTGATAGAACAACATAATTGGATACACTCCTAAAAATAACTCCTATTTGTCAAGTTAGTATTTTGTCAATTCATCAAAATGACTACGTCCATTTTTGAAGGAGGGGAATCACTTTTATTATCTCTGTAGTTTGAATACATTTGCAGTAGCATCATGATCAACTAATACAATGATCAATTACATTATCCAAAAGTGGATATGACTTCAAAAGAGAACATAATATAAAAGGTCTTGTAATTGGAGGGAAAAAGTAGGCTGGTCGTTGGGCTTCAACACCCAACATTTTCAACTATTAAATGATTTGGTCACAATTCAAATCTACAATTTCTCCACTTCTAAGGGAGCAGCTCGCTGTCATCTTATACACATCCAAAGCACTAAATATTCACTCTATTTTTAAAGAGTTTTTCAGTTTGATTATATCAAACATGATCCACCATCAAGATACAAATAGTAAGAGAGTAGAAAAATAAGTATAAAAACTCTAACAAACTGAATATTTTAAAAAAATGATTACAGATAATTTTGACCATGAAAACAGTACCGATAACTAAATTTTAATTATACTATAATTTAGAGCAAAACAAATGTCAGACAGCCATGGGATTGGATTTACATTGAACATGAAAACACGAGACATAAATGTTGTAAACGAATGTGGATGTACAGATGGATACAGAATTTTCCTCTTATAAACCTAGAGAAAAATACAAGATTCATTGAGAAAAAGACAAAACAGAAATGTTGTAACACAGTTAATGCATTAGAAGTAGAGTAGTTACAATATGATATGTCACTTGATATGAAAGTTATATCACATACCAACACATGCTTAAAGAGATTACAACCACAAACTAAAAACTAACCTTAACACGTTGTTGTCCAACAAGCTAATTTAGAACTATTGCGAGGGGGTTCATGTCATTGGTTCTCTCTCTCTCTCAACACGTTCCAATTCCTCCATTACTACTTTGGCTTTCCCAGCCGTATAAAGTGCTCTGCCTATTTTATTTTCATGGGAATCTCGGGCGCACTTTCTGGAGTTCAGTATCAGTTGGGATTTCGCTTGAATGATGCAATCATATATAATATCTGCCAAAGAAGATTCTATCTCCTTAACCAACTCCTTGACGTCAGTAGTTGAGCAACAGTCGATGCTTTCGCAGAGTTTGTAGATGGCATAGCCTGTTGTAGCAGCCTTCCAATCAATCGAGTCATTGCCCCCCACTCTAGCCCAACTGTCTTCGTTTTTTTCTTATTTTACGCCGAAGGCATATCCAATTTGAAATGAACAAAGCTAAATTTTATAACTTACGGTGTAGTAATGGTTGGGAGATGATTACTTTGATCGACGTCCTTAGTATTAGTAGTTTAATACAACAAAATCTATTCCAAATTAACTTTAATAATAAGAGTCATTTGTTCTTTATAGTATTAATGCATGACTCATTTATAGAAAATTGAAAGTATGTGTTTAGCAAAACAATTATAGGTGAGAGACTATAATATTGGTAACATGGGAATATCATCAAGCAGAGTGGTATTCAAAAAAACACTTATATATAAGGAAGTTTTGAATATATTAGTTTTGAATTTGTCTTCTTGAAACATATACAATGAAGATGGTAACAAAAAGACTAAATTGTAGCTGTTCGGGGAATTTGCCCAATTTGAGCCCGATAAGGATGGTCCTGAGTCCACCCTCTGTTAAGGCTAGCAAGAAAACTCTAACCCATAATCCCCAGTTTGCTCAAACATGCCCTGCGTCTAAGCCTGGAAGCTCTATTGTCAAAAACCTTGTCTCTTATTCTGAAGACTCTCCTGAGTTTGAGGATTCTGGCACTAACAATAATTTGGCCTCTGTTGTCCCATTGCCAGATAAATATGCTAGATTTGGATCCCCTGGAGCCTCCGACCCTGCAAAAAATTACTTCAATCCTGATAGGGAACCCTCTACTGACTACCTGGGTATAGCTAGGATTAATGCGATGGACCATTTAAGAATTTCAAAATGGGTTTTTCATGAAATCAATGATCTAAAAATAAAAAATTGGGCCCCCCAAAGTAAACTGGAAGAAATAAGAGATAAGGTTTCTGCTTTTAGCAAGAAGAATGAAGAGCATAAAGATCATAGTGCCAATAAAGAGATCCAGGACAATGTGGGCAACGACAAAAGGATTGAAATAGATTTGGAAAAAAATGAAAAATACTGTGAAGATAATTACTGAATAGAACAATAGGATGGCAAGACATAATGCCATCATTATCAATGCTATGATTGAAAAATTGGACAAAGCTCAACAGGGGTCCTTGGTGGTTGACTTGGAAGAGGTGAAAGATAAAAACCAAGAAGAGGACATTGGGATTTCTAAGAGAACCAGGGCCAATCTGAAAAGGAAGGCACCTCCTACGCCGCAGATGATTCAAACATTCAAGAAAGGGGTTCAGGATATGCAGGACCTGGAGGCAGAGACTGAGTCTGTTCTGAAGACTCTGGGTTAGTTGCTGCAAGTTTTTTGGCTTGCGTCTAGGCTATTTTTTGATTGACTTTCCTGGTCTTTTGTGGTTGGCTGCTGCTTTTTCTGGTATTTTCCTTTTTTCCAGCCTGTTTTTCCACTGGACATTTTTGTCCTCTTTCTTATGTTGTAAACTTGGTGGTTTCGGGTCCTTGTAAAACCCGTTTTTTCCTTTATCAAAAATAAAAAGACTAAATTGAAGGTTTATGTAGAGAATTTTCCATTTAAAAATTGTTCTTGAAAGTTAATTATAATAAGAACAAATATAGTCAGGACTCTTCTTCTTTTTTAAAAACTTATAGAAAACATATTTTTCTTTTGCCATAATCATTCATTCCCATTTTTAAATTTCTTTGTGCACAATAGGGGAGACTTCTTCCCTTCATACTTTTGCAACATTACATATCCTTTCTATGATGAATGTGTTTGGGTGAGCAATGATTCTAAAGGAGATCAGGGTAGAAAGGAAAGAGATAAAACCATTGCTCTTGATTCGACTAAATGGCATCATGGAAGGAGTTGTATAGATAACGATTTTTTAAATAAAC
>VDFB02012658.1:0-11100 GCA_007258455.2 Sequoia sempervirens
TTAGAATTTAAATTCATATTATTATTATTATCATTATGAACCAACTTATTGACATTTTTTTGTTCCATTAACCTAAAATATAGGCATGTAACTCTTTTCTTTCATTGAACTAAAATTAATAATTATTAATATCAATTTTCTTTTTCATATAACAATTATGTCAAGTTTTTATTAATATATTAACATTTATCTTATTATTAATGTTCAAATGACTTTAATGACAATTAATAGAATTTTTCTTTTTTAATTTCACATAAATTATATTATACAAATTGTTATTTAAAAAAATTATTATATAAATTTTATGTTTAAATAATAATTATTTAATTCTTTATTATAATTATATTATATAATTAGTTCATTTTATTTATATTTCATTTAATGTTAAAAAATTAAAAATTATTATTTAAATTCGTATTATATAATCAATAAATATTATATAGTATTATACATAATAGTATAATATGATTATTATATAAATTTTGTATTTATATAATAATTATCATTTTTTTCTTCTAATTATATTATACTATCATTTGATTTGATTTTTATTTTGTTTAATATCTATAATATTTTTCTAATATTTGAAATTTTATTATATATATTTTTATATAAGATAATTGATTTTTATACAATATAATTAAGATAAGATTAATAATTATTAATATTAATATAAATCCTACAATTTTACATTGTAATGATTACTATATAATTATAATTTTAATTAATATTAATGTGACATTTAAGTGATTATGTTAATACTATAATTAACAAAACTCACATTTAATTTTATTTAAATTAATAAAACTTACATTTATTTTATTAAATCTAAAATGCTATAAATACTTGGAGTAATGTTATTTTTTGACTGGGTATGTCATTATTGGCTGGAGTTAATCAGTAACGTATCCTCAGATTTCTTCCAGAGACTTCCAGATGAATTTCCCATACCGATCCTCCAGTTCACTGTATGTATCTTCTACTCCCAAAGAGATCTATAAATACATCACTCTCCCTTTCGGTATCAAAGCAAGTGTATAACAGCATACTGCTGTATAATTCTATACAAATAATATAATTTTCAACTGTGTTAAGCTGCTCTGTTTAATTTTTACTATGCAGTCCCTTTTCTCTTTGCTCTATTTTTTCTTAAGTTTTGGCTGTTCAATAAATACAAGTGTACTAAATCTAAAATACTATAAAGAGAAGTACTAGCCATTACGTGCACTTGTTTACTATATGTGTGATTGAAGATAGTAAATGAGTTGTCATATGGTATGTCTTGAATGGGGCAGGTGATAGGTGATAGATGGTTCAAGTCTTTTCACTTGTCCTCTAATCCTCGACATCCATAAGCGAAGCCTCACAGAAGTGTCATTCCAAGACGAATAATATAGTACGATGGTTTGATTATGTTTGAAGTTATTCTCTACGAAAGGCTGAAAATAATACACATGGAAAACTCTCGAGAATAAGAGAAAACTAGTAGTTATCCCTCACGCAAATAAGCAAATAATGGATGAGCGGCCTTCAAGGGCACGAAACATTTGTGGGATCATCATATTGAACTACATCAAAGTTGGAAGTAATTGTTGTATAGCACGCTGGCCTATTTAAGTTCGATTTCTTCAGTACCTCTCTTCACGTTTTATACAAGCATGGAAATTTCCACTCGAATTGGACTTGTTATGTTCAGTCTGTTAATGTGCGTACAACACATTCAGCCCGTTCAAGCAGATGAAGATGACGTTAATGTAATGTTATTAGATTTTCACACTTTATAATATTTTTATTTTTGTTGTTTAGATTACATTTCTTTGAGATATCTATAATTCTGATATGGGTTGCAGAATGTGATCTGATTAGCAAAAATAAAAGATATTCATATTACTATATGATTAGCTGTTGAAAATTTAAAATCTGAATACCTACAAATCTGTCTACATAATAAAAAAACATCTAAATTTGCTTATATGCTCCCTGATGATAAATACGTGGATATATTTGTATGCAGGTATACATAGTATACATGGGAGGAAATCGATTTGAACAGCCTCGTCTCAATAGTGAAATTCATTATCAGATGTTAACATCTGTTCTTGGAAGGTGACAATTTGCTCTTTTATATGGCAATATTATTTAGTCTAAAAAGGTTATGATATAAAATGTGCAGTGTACAAATTGTTTGAATTTGGAATATTATAACTAATAGTGTGATCCAACAGTCACACGGCTGCTGCATTGGCCTTGATTTACAGCTACAACAACAACTTCTTTGGATTTGCAGCAAAACTGAATGCAGCCCAGGCCAAGACAATATCAAGTATTTTTTCATGACCTGCTTGAATTATGCATAAAGAGAGGTTTAAGTATTATTTATAAAATGTTTACTTCCTATGTATTTCTTTATAAATATGTTTCTGATAATTGGAATTGGGATATGTTGGAATGTTAACTCTAACTGTTTACCGCGCCGTCATCAAGCCGCTGCCCACGATATCTTACCCATTGCGATACCACGGGGAACCTTTTACCAAGCCGCCTCCACCAGGATATTTTGTAGTACGAAAAATTAATATTTAAGTTTTAATATTAATGTAAAGGATATTTTATTAAATGTGTTTTGACCAGGGAAAAGTTAGTTAGGTAATTTGTAATAAATTTTTGTCGGGCCCTCTCTTCCATGAAAAACATTCACGTGACTTTTTCCTATTCATATATTTGTATTTGTAATTATTTTTAATTAATGAGAATGTGAGCATACAAAAAATTAACGAGCAGCAGCTCTGTGTTAAAGATATTTTTAAGTTTTATTTTTACTGTGTAAATTCCTCTGTCTCTGGCCTTCACGTGGTATCAGAGCAAGTTCGATTATCAGAGTCAATTTTATCAAAGCAGATTATCTGGGTAAATTTTAAAAATGGCAGCAAGCACAAGCTTGACAAACCCACAAATTCCACAGTTTAATGAGAAGAATTATGAGTATTGGTCAATTACCATGAAAACACTATTTAGCTCATAAGATATATGGGATTTAGTAGAGAGTGGATTTCCAGAGCCAGCAGATGCAGTAGCATACAATGCTTTAACACAAGCAGAGAAAGACTTATTAAAATATATAAGGAAGAAAGACTCAAAGACTTTATTTTATTTGTTTCAAGCTGTACATGAGAGCATTTTTTCAAGTATTTAAGAAGCAACAAAATCCAAACAAGCATGGGACATACTTCAAACAGCCTATCAAGGCATGGCAAAAGTTAAAACAGCAAAGCTACAAATGCTGAGAAGAGATTTTGAAACAATATGTATGAAGGACAACGAATCTATAGATTCATTCTACACCCAAGTTATTGGGTTGGTTAATCAAATTAGGTCTCATGGAGAGAATCTGGAAGATACCAGAGTTGTTGAAAAGATTTTAAGAAGTTTGCCCACAAAATTTCTACCAGTTGTAGTTGCTATAGAGGAGACAAAGAATCTCTCACAATTCTTAGTTGATGAGTTATATGCATCTCTAATTTCTCATGAACATAGGCTAAAAAGGTCAGTAGATACATCACTGGAGCATGCTTTCAAAACTTCGAGGGCTTTGGTCCAGGTCAAGGAGGAGGCAAAGGAAGGGTAGAGGTAAGATCAAGAGAGGAAGAGGAAGAAACTCTTACAGAGGTAGAAAGATACAGTCTATCAAGTTCAAGTGGAAGAGGCAGCAATCAAGGCTCAAGCCAAAACCCAACACAGAATCAGTCACAAAATCAAAGGTATGATAAATCTCAAGTCCAATGTCACTACTGTAAAAAATATGGGCATTATATGAATGAGTGTAGAAAGAAGCAGTATGATAATAATAGACAAAATGAAAAAATTTCAAAAGAAGGTCAAAATCAGAATTTAGATAAGAGCACAATGTTCTTAGCTTGTAATGTTGCTCAAGCAATTGAAAAAGATGTATGGTTTGGGTGTTTTGTAGCAATCATACTTGTGAGGGAATCTAGAAATGTTTTCAAGTTTAAATGAGAATGTAAAGTCACGATGTTACATTGGGTATGACAACAAAGGAGGTGTCCGGTCGAGGGAAAAAGAAATATCAATATTCTAGCTTCAAACAAAGGGAGAAAAAGTATATTTAGGATGTGTATTTTATGCCTGGTCTGAAACATAACTTAATGAGTGTAGGGCAACTGGTTCAAAAAGGGTATAGAGTAACCTTCAAAAATGGTTTGTGCACAATTTTAGACAAATACCCAAGCAACCAACTTATTGCAAAAGTCAGAATGACAAACAACAGAATGTTTCCCTTAAAGATAAGGCCAGATTTGAATATAAATTATGCTCAAGCACAACACTTAATGAATTCACAAGTGGGTAGAGAAGAAACTACAGTAGTAGTGCAGACAATCTTTCAAGCTGAGATAAAAGATGAAAACTAGTTATGGCACCTAAGATTTGGGCATCTCAACTTTGGAAGTTTAAATTTACTTCATAGGAAGGCATGGTCAAGGGACTACCTTTAATAGAAAAACCTTGTGAAAGAATTATGAGAGGTGCATTTAGAAAACAACATAGAGAATCATTTCCATTAAAAAAAGTCAACAAAGGCAAAAGCCCCTTTGGAAATTATACATTGATTTGTGTGGACCTATGCAAAACACCTTTAATGGGTGGTAGTTTTTATTTTCTAACATTCATTGATGATTATTGAAAATATGGGTTTATTTTCTAAAGAGAAAAATGAGAAGTGTTTGATCTGTTTAAATCAGTTCAAGAATTTGGATTTGAAAAACAAAGTTATTATATCAAAGTGTTGAGAGCAGGATAAATTGGTGAATATATTTCCAAAGAGAATTTTTTAATTTTTCCAAAGATCATGGAATTCACATGTAGTTCACAACTAGATACACTCCTCAGCAAAATGGTGTAGCTGAAAGGAAAAATAGAACAATCATGGAAATGGCTAGAAGCATGTTGAAAGCCAAACATTTGTCAAATGAATGTTAGGCGAAACAATGTCTTGTCTGATCTATATAATGAATAGATGTCCAACGAAAGTGTCATGAATATGAATTTTTGAAGAAACATGGGCCAGGGGAAAGAAAACAGTGTTACTCACATAAAGTATTTGGATGTATCATACATGCACATGTGCACGATGAATTGAGGAAGGAAGCTAGATAACAAAGGAGAAAAATGTATATTTATTTGGATCTGATGAAGAATCCAAAGTATAAGCTCTATAGTAATCCAACAACAAAGTTATAATCAGCCCGAGGAGATGTACAATTTGTAGAAGATGGAAAGGCATGGGATGGAAGTATAGAGAAGACAGTCAATATTTCAGCTAGTATACCTCAAGAGGAGAATGAAGTTTCAGCATCAACAAATATTCCAGCTATTGTGACTCCTCCCACTCCCATTCAAGCTCAGCAAAGTAGTCCACAAGTGACACCAGCATCGATTATAAGAACAACCTCAATCATTCAAGGAAGCAGTCCAACAAGAGGACAACAAACACCATCTACAGCAGGACCATCTGGTCCACATTCCACAAGTTCAAGTGATATGTCAAATCCTACATTGGCAAGTCTGAGAAGACAGAAAATCAGAAGCATAAGAGACATATATGAGCAAAATGAAGGTGAGAATAATTCAAATCAGATTTCTCTTTTTGCATTTTATTCTCAAATAGAAGATCCAGTTCATTTTGAAGATGCAGTCAAAGATGATAAATGGGTAAGTGCTATGGATGAAGAGATTGAAGCAATTGAAAAGAATCAGACATGGGATCTAGTCAGTCTTCCAAAAGACAAAGAGGTCATTGGAGTGAAATGGGTTTATAAAACCAAATTGAATGAAAAAGATGAAGTTCAGAAGCTTAAAGCAAGATTGGTTGTAAAGGGCTATTCACAACAGCCTGGAATTGATTACAATGAGACATTTGCACCTGTAGCACGATTGGATACTATAAGAATGATTTTAGCTTTAGCAGCTCAGAATAAGTGGTCTATATCTCAAATGGATGTAAAGTCAGCTTTTTTAAATGGTTATTTAGAAGAAGTTTATGTGGATCAGCCACCTGGGTATGAAATTGTATGGGTCAAAGAAGACAAAGTTTACAAATTGAAAAGAGCCTTTGTATGGATTGAAGCAAGCCCCAAGAGCTTGGTACAGTAGAATAGACAGTTATCTTTTGCTGAATGGATTTAATAGATGTAGCGGTGAGCCCACACTGTATACAAAAATGAATGAAGAAGGTGAAATACTAATAGTATGCTTATATGTTGATGATTTAATCTTCACTGAAAATTTGTCAATTGATCTGTTCAAGGCAGACATGAAGAAAGAATTTGAAATGACAGACTTAGGTCTGATGAAGTATTTTTTTAGGCATTGAAGTGAATCAAAATGAAAATGGTATTTTTATTTCACAGTCAAAATATGCAAATGACATTTTGAAAAGGTTTAATATGATGAAGTGCAAACCAGCACCAACACCTATAGTGACAGGTCTGAAACTAAGCAAGGATGATAGAGGGTCTAATGTTGATCCAACTTTGTTTAAGAGGCTTGTTGGAAGTCTCATATATCTCACAGCCACAATGCCAGACATTATGTATGGAGTAAGTTTGATTTCTAGGTTTATGGAAACACCAAAGAAACCCATTGGAAGGCTGGAGAATTTTAAGGTATGTAAGTGGAACAAGAAATTTTGGCATTAAGTATTCAAGTTAGGATGAGTTCAAACTCATAGGATACCTGAGAACCGATGTTGTCTTGGTAGCATTGATGAAAAATACGTCACAGTTATGTATTTAATTTTGGGACAGGAGTTGTCTCATGGTCTTCAAAGAAGCAGCCAATAGTCTGTCTTTCATCAGCTGAAGTAGAATATGTGGCAGCCATAAGTGCAGCATGTCAGGCAATCTGGATGAGAAGAATTTTGAAGGAATTGCAAAATGAACAAATGGAGGCAACAAAAATTTACTGTGATAACAATTCAGCCATAGCTCTTTCGAAAAATCTAATCTTTCATAAGAGAAGAAAGCATATCGATACCAGGTATCATTTCATCAGGGAATTAATTAATAATGGTGATATATTTTTAGAATTTTGCAGATCAGAAGAGCAAAGTGTAGATATTTTTACAAAGCCGCTGGGAAGAGATAATTTTATTTTTCAAAGAAATAGATTAGGCATGGTGGATAGTGCAGTTATGTTTAAGGGGGAGTGTTGGAATTTAAACCCTAACTGCAACCGTCCCCAACAACCACTGCCCGCAATATCGCAATCAATAAAATTTTCATCACGACACCGCGGGAGACTTCCGTAAAAGTTTTTTTTTATCTTTAACTGCCGCTGTTTACCAGGCCGTCAACTAACTGCTGCCTGCAATATCGCAATATGGGTTTTACCCATTGCGATACCGCGGGGAACCATGGATAATGCCGCCACTGCCAAAATATATTTCGTAGTATGGGAAATTAATATCTAAGTTTTAATAATATTGTAAGGGCATTTTATTAAATGTGTTTTGACTGGGGAAAGTTAGTTAGGTAATTAGTATTAAATTTTCGATGGGATTTCTCATCCGTGATAAATCATTCACATGATTTTTATTTGTATGTATTTGGATATGTAATTATTTTTTAGACAAAAAAAAGGTGAATGTGAAGAAACAAAAAATTACGAGCAGCAGCTCTGTGTTGAAAATAATATTTTATGTTTTAATTTTGCTGTGTGTGAACTCCTCATACCTAAAGCCTTGGATGTTATGTCTAGCCTACAAACCATTGTTGGTGATTTTTCAGCTGATGAAAAAGAAGATAGATTGGTTAAACTGGTTGTTGGAGAAAATGACAAGATCTCCTCAGTAAACAATGGCTTTGTGATTTTCCATGTTGCTGGAAAAACTTTTGATTTCTATCAAGTGGATGCTTCCTATTTGTCTAAAATAAAGTATGAAGATATAGTTGCTTATACACAAGAGGTATATGATGAATAATGGTCCTTTGGTTGCATGTTGATGTATAAGGTAATTTTACACCTAGAAAGTCTTTGTTGGACCTACGTGCTACTGTTGATTTTGCAAATGCTTCACAAATGCACACCTCTCTTCCACAGCGAGTCTTACTTCTCTCAACTGGAAGTAGGAGAAATGGCACTGCATGAGGAACGCCGGGATTCTGGAGGTAGGGTCTTATGACCATGTACACTTAGTAAAGTTTTTGATGTGATGTAGGTTCTAGTCAGTTTTGGCTTGCTCATTTTTGGCTTGTGCCTGATTCCCCTCCACCCTTCTGCAAGCAGTCCCCTATCTTCCTGCTTTTCTTTTGACTCTATACCCAATGGACTTGGACTGGTCTGCTCTAAAGCCTCTAGAGTTCTCTACATTTTCTACAAAAATACAGTTCCAAGTTGGAGCCAATGTTATTCCCCCCCCAAAATTTGAACTTGAAGAATTTAAAATTTTAAGTGCATTCTCCTACATGCCTTTAAGCCTTCCCAATTATGAAAACAAATAAGTTTCAAAATCTGTGTGAGCTGATGCAAATTCCTCTTATGGGAATAATCTTAACCTTATTCCACCTGAACTACCCCATTTTTGAGCCAATATGCGTTATCGTTTGTAAGATCTGTAACTTCGCATTTTCTGGTCTATGGTTCATGAACTGAGTGAAAATTTGACATCCATGTTGTTGGAGGCTAAAGTAACTCTGAGCTTTTCCCGAGATGGTCCATTCACCTCGTTGTCCAAATTTTGTGTAAAACAGAGCTAACAACAAAAAGTTATGAAGATTTTCATCTTCAGCTTATGACACATTTTCAAAAAGTATTGTGTTAGCCCATGAAATTAATTTTTGACGGAGTATTTTACATTTTCCCAAAATTATAAAGGCGGAGTAAATTACGAGGTTCCATGTGTTGTGTTAAAGGATAAAGGAATTTATTAAAATTCAAATACTTTGGTGACTTTATAAAGTTTATGAAGGGTCACCTTTTTGTGTCAGGTGATTTAAAGGTTAGGAAACAACAAAGTTGCCTGACTTATTGGTTATAAAGTTTGGAAAAGTCCCGATAGCCCGAAAAGCTAATATAATTGTTGAGAATGTTTAGCATTTCCACTTGGTTTACTTCTACTCACCATGGAATTATATTCAAGGCGTGTAAAGTAGTTGATAGGATACTCAATGAAATTTGTCTCATAAGCTGCACAGGTCACAAAATGTGCACTAAATAAATATGTTTAAAAAAAAGTTTGAAATTCATGAGCAAATATGAAGTGACGTTGTGTTCTTTTTATTGTTCAAGTGCACATTTTTTTTGGCTTCTTAAAGGGGCTCTTTTCAATTATCCTGCTGATAGTGCATTCTCCTCCTCTTTATCACATTTATCTTGCATGGGAAATATTTCTTTCAACAAAGATCTTCAGCAATTGTAGTTTTATACAAGAATTGTAGAGAGCTCTAAATTTTTTTAGATTGATTCCAATTGCGAAGCTTATGGAAACATGCATTGTGTATTTTCTTATTCTTAAGCTTCTGGTATCAAGAAAGGGTCTATAGTGGGGTGTTTTTAATTGCAGAAATAGTTGGTATAGTGGTTGTTTCGTGCAACACCCCTGGTCTGTCCATGGTACCTACTTTGTGTGGGCGTCTTGTTGTATTTCACTCTCATGTCTGTAGAAATTATTGATAACACACAACTTGTTGTTGGAAGCGACATCAAATATGAAGTTACATGTTGAGTATTCATGTGATTAGTTTGAGTGTAGCCTCAACAACAAAGCCCGCCATGCATCTGAAGTGTCGAGGTAGAAGTGGATGTTTAGCTATGTATTAGGCAATTACATTATCCATAAAAATGCCACCTAAAAGAACAACTTGGCATCGGGTGTACCCGCGGGCTCATCGTGTTATGTATCTAGTGTGTTTCCAAAACCTCATAGTTCTTGATCCATCGATTTTAGAGGGACGACGTAGAATAATGAGCAAGATTTTTTCACTATGCAAAGGATAGTGATGATAGAGTGAAGGAAAGCAAGAAAAGCCTTTATGATTAGAAAGGTTCCATATCCTTTTGTTTTATTAACTTTTTTTATATGGCTATTCATGTAAGTCATTTCTAGCTCTATATGAAGAAAAGTGTGGGGGTGATTGCCATCTGCACCCATGATCGGCTTGACTTAATCCAGGGGGAGACATCAAATTTCTCTCAATTCGCAGGAAATTATTGTATGATTGGACGCCAAAGGTGAAATGAGATGACTATGAGAAAACTAAGAGATTCTATATATTTTGACATCCAATGCACTCATGACATCTCCATCAATGGGTGTGATTCAAAGAGACATATGATAGATAAACCCGGGATGTTAATTAGACTCTTATAAAATCTAATGTCGTTAAGCAGTGGTATTACAAATCTATCAAAGAAATGCTAAAGTAATAATGAGCATTAGTGCGAGGTGCCATCCGAAACCGACAATGGTGGAGAGATAGTTGTAACTTCTAAAGTTAGGATTTTCTTATCCAAGAAGAAATATAATCGGGAGACTCTAACACCCTTATCAAATATTCTCAACAAGCATAAGAAAAGGATTTTAAGAAATAGTTATAAATCATAACCATACTACAAATATAAAGAGTCATCAGAAATAAAAGAAGAATTAGACAATTCCAAGGAGTGGTCGCAAGTAGTAAAGAGGGGGAATTCAGAAAGACCATTTAAAGAATTGGTTACAAAAGCAACATTTACCAAGCGGTTACCAAGAAAAACTAAATGGTATCGTTTGAGCTCAAGTTTATTTATGATAGAAGCTTCAAATGAATGGGATGTTTTGTTTTTGGAGGTGGCTATTTTCTGAAGCACTTTGTTGCACGAGGGGTAGTTGTAGAGGCAATTTTTTTTTTCTGTAAAGGGAAGATTCGGTATATTTCTCTGGTGAACATGGTCTTTTTGTACAAATAGGGGCTTTGAACTCTATGATTTTGTTTGAGAAATAAAAGGGGAAACTTCTAAAACTTTTTTTTCTTCTGTCTCTCTTTATGATTGATATTTTCTTATGTTATTGAAATCATTCTCAAATAATTTCTTTTGTTACATTAA
>VDFB02012659.1:0-66831 GCA_007258455.2 Sequoia sempervirens
ATGCCTTGTAAAAGTGTTGTGAAGTGTTGTAACCCGCTTTCACACTTTTCTAGGACCTTTTATTATAATTCACCTACATAACCTCTTTTTATCACTTGCCAAGCCTTATTTCAAAGTTCTGTAAAGTGTTGTAACAAACTTTCACACTTTTTGGTGCTTGTCATCAATAATTTAACCCTCTCTTATGTTTAAATGACCCCTTAATGAACTTCCCAACCATACTTAAGTGTGTTTCATAGAATAATCCCGTTAAACATCATTAAATACACTTTAATTGCTAACACCCATTAAAAATTTCCCTAGTGGAACCAAGTCACCACCTTGGGTGACTTTGTCCCAGTCGGCACAAAAATGAAAATTATTTTAAAATTATGATGGGATATTATTCTCTTAACCTTGAGGTCATCTTGTGATGTGATATTTTTAGGAAATTTTTTATTATAAAGTATAAATAAAGGGTTTTCTACTTATTTTCATCCCTTTAATTCATATCCATTCATTCCCTCATTCACTTAATCATTCTCATGAATTCTAGGCATTATCAAGTCTTCATTGGAGCATCTAATTGCATATATTTAGATTTCTACATCAAGGGTTTGGTGAGTTGTAGCATTGCACATTGTTCATTCATCATTATTTTTCTCTCTCATTTCATTTTTAAGGGTTTGATTACCAAATCAGGGTTTGACCCAAGAAAACCCCTATTCACTAACCCTTAATCCTTTTTCCCCTCTTTGCATGTGTGTTTTTCATGTCTTGTATGTATATTTGTCAAAGAGAAAGGTGTAATTATTTCATCAAAATATTTCAAAGTAAACAAAGATATAAAATAAGTTTTGAGATCACCTACAAACCAAATTCTCAAGATTCAAATCCGAACACTTGTTAGGAACCAAAGTGCAAACTAAGAGCTACTAACTACATCTTTTGAAATTCAAAAAATTTGAAGGTGGACTAATTCATCATCAGTAAAGAATTACTCCCACAACTAGGCTTAATTTTTTTTTTGCAGTTTTGGATACCCTTTTGGCTAAAACCTATTCCAATAGAATCTCCCCAAAACAAGACTAAGTCACCCAGCTTGGTATAAGTGTCCCAGTTGGCTTCAATAGAAAATTCAATAGGATTACAAAGCCTCTCTATATCACATTCTATTTTCCAGGTGCATCTCTCCAATCTCTTTCATTTTTTTTGTTGTTTATTTGCATTCTTAGGTCATTTTGCATACAACTTTGTGTTTTGAAGCATCTTGTATTTCATTAGTTTTGCATTAATAATCAATATCTTTTATCAGTTTACTTAATTTAGGAAATTAAATTTAGGAATAATTTATTCATACTTGCATTAGTCTTGAGTGGGGACATTGCACATTTTGGCCCATCTCTCTCCTTTTCGGTAAAAACCCTAGAAGTGGAAGGGAGTCTTGTGGAGCCAAAATCTTTGTCCAAATTTTGGTGAACCAGACTTTAGAATACTTTACTTTTGATTTCGAGTGCATCCTAGGAATATTTTTCATCAAAATGGCATTAGGTTTTGCATTGTTTAAATTGCATACTAGGGTTTTAGAAATTGTATTAGTGAAAAGTTCATATAGCCTGCATTTTGCATTGCATTTCATTTGAAAAAAAAAGAAAAAAGAATTTTCATATTGTATCTCCATCCAAAATTATAATAAGCATAAAATACAATTTCAAAATTTTGAAAATTTTCAAAAAAATCACTACTTGGACTAATTCACCACTCTGGGCAACTTGGGTATGTGCAGGATAATGATGGACCAAAAAAGTGGCAATATGATGGGTATGTGGCTGATGACCTTCCTTTCACCCAAAATTGATGAAACAAAAAGGGTTTTTAAAGGAGATTCTAAGTATTCCACCAATAAAAATTATTCTTTACTTTGAATTTAATAAGTAATTATTATTCATGGGTATGTGTAGGATCATCATGGAAATAATAGGCCCTTAAGTGGCAAAAAATTTAGAAAATTAGTGTTAGGTAACTCGACATAAAATTTGAATAAGTTATCTATATTATTTTAAAAATACAAGAATATAATATGTAGAAAATTGAATGAAGTTTCAAACTACTATTTATTCAAAATAAATAAAATCTATTTGGTGGAATTTTTAAATTTCAATGCAATAGTACTTAAATTCTCAGAAAAAATAAGGCGTAGGTGTCTGCCCCATTCACCCGAACTAAGGGTTAAAATGATAATTCTATTTTTATACATTTTTCTATATAGTAGGTAGAGGACCTAAGGTCTCTGATGTGATGCATATTTTTGTAATTTTACCAAGTAAATAATTAATTATGATTTTATCATAACTTTGAAAAATATAAAACTATACAAGCCAACACCACTTTAACTTGTTCAAAACTTCATGAATTAAATTTTCCTTTTTTTAATTCCTATAGTGTTTAGTTATTAAAATGTGATGCATGCTTTGAATTCAAAAATGTGGAGATCGCTTGAAAGTTATAGATGTTTTCAATTACCTATCAACGCCTTTTAGGTCAGAATTCTAATAGAAACTAAATAATATTTACTTATTAAATTCAAATTGCTACATAATTTATATTAGTGGAAAGTTGGAGTAACTCTAAAACCCTTTTTCATTTCATCAATTTTGGATAAAAAAAAGTTGTTGTTTAACATACCTACAAATACCCATAATATTGTAACTTTTGTCTATCATGATCCCGTGACATACCCTAGATTTCATTCAAATTACACAATAAAGTCCTAATTGATAAGTTGATTGAAAAAACTAAGCTTTTGAGTATGTAGTGATTCCATCATTGGTGGTTAGGTCTCAAATGGCAAAAAATTCAGAAAAATCAGAGTTAGGAAAATTTATGTAAAAATTTGAATAAGTTGTCTTTATTATTTCAAAAATATGCAAGAATAGAATTTGTAGAAAGTTGAATGTAGTTTCTAAACTATTAGGTTTTTTAAAAAGTAGAGAAAAATATATTTAGTGAAAATTTGAAATTTCAATGTAGTGGTACTTCAATTTTAGAGGAAAAATAAGAAGTAGGTGTCTATCTGACCACCCTATCCAAAAGAAAATGATAATATTTTTTTATAAGATTCTACATATAAGTAGAGGACTCATACTCCGATATCATGCATATTTTTTTAAATTTTTTTCCAAGTAAATAATTAAATTTGATTTTTTCATTACAACTTTTTAAAAAATATCAAAACTCATATGTCTGGCCACCTTAACTTAGTGAAAACTTCATGAAATTAAATTTTTATTTTTTTAATCTTATAGTATGCAAAGCATGGAATGTGACACATGTTTTGGATTGAAAAAATGTGATACTAGTTGAAAGCTATAGATGTTTTCCAATAAACATATCAATTAGGACTTTAGTTGTAATTTTAATAGAAAATGAATAATAATTAATTATTAAATTCAAAGTAAAGTATAATTTATATCGATGGAAATCTGAGAATCTCCATTGAAAACCTTTTTAATTTCATCAATTTTGGATAAAACAATATTTTTCAGCCACATACCCATCGTATTGCCACTTTTTGGCCCATCATGATCCTGTAGATACCCTTTCAGACAATATCACATTTTTTGTATCCTAAAAATGTGTGACATTTTATGTTTCAAATAATATAGGATTAAAAAAAAAAAAAAATTGAATTTTATGAAGTTTTGTTCAAGCTAAGGTGGTTTCAACATATGAGTTTTTAATATTTTTAAAAGTTATAAAAAATTGTTAATTATATATTCTACTTGGAAAATTACAAAAAAATATGCATCACATTGGTGCAATAATTCCTCTACTTATATTTGAAATCTTATAAAAAAATATTATCATTTTATTGTGGTTAGGGTGGTCAGATAGACACCTACTTCTTATTCTTTCCCTAAAATTTAAGTACTACTACATTGAAATTTCAAATTTTCACCAAATAGATTTTTTTTTCTAAACAAACTTAGTAGTTTAGAAACTACATTTGATTTGCTATAAATTATATTCTTACATATTATTGAGATAATATAGATAACTTATTGAAATTTTTACATCAAGTTGCCTAACTTTGATTTTTCTAATATTTTGCCACTTAAGGGCCTTTGTTTTTCCATGATGATCCTACACATACCCACTTAGTCAAGTTACATATTTATCATTGCATTTTTTGGGATTTAATCTACAATATCTACATTTCTACTTGTTTTTTCTACATTTTTGTGTTGCTTTCCATAATTTTAGTTATTAACATTTTATTGTGCTTAGGTTACATTTCGTTTACATTCACCCACGTTTAGAAACCTTTTCATGAATGTTTGGTGTCCTATTCCTAATACCTTAGTGAGAAGAAGTTTGAGACTCATGTTATCCCATGATAATACACTCGTTGTGGATCTTGGGTTATCTAAAGCTTCCATTCCTAGTATTGAAACTAGTACACTAGGCATGGATACTACCTTTAGCAACTCTTTGCCTCCCAATAACATGCAAGTTGACACAAAAAATGATCACATCTTGAAAGAAAAAATAATTAACATTCATGAGGACTTAACACATCTTCAACATCAAGTGAGTTCAGAAAACATTTCATCCACTGCAGTTCCAACCATAGAAAACATCCATCACATGCTTGAAAGTGAAGAAGGCCTAGACGTTGTGAAACAAATAGTTAGGATATATAAAAAACATGTTCCTTCTAGCTCTCTTGCATCTCAAATAGCAAACAATTGATATGGTTTTCCAAGGAGGACCTCACATTCCTCCTCCCTCAATAGTAGCATCCTTACCTACCTATACCACTCCTCAAGTCACAAAAACAATTCAACAAGTTAGTAATGTGATTCCTTGACTATTCCTATTAGCATTCCTTATTCCTATTTGGAATCACATGTTCTATCCTCTTCCACCATACCATCTATAAGCATTCCCTTTACTTTCACTACTACTACATACACTCCATCACCACTTTCACTTCTTCCTCATACCACTTATGAACCCTAATCCTATGCCTACATGAACACAACAAACAAACACATTATTCTGATTGAATGCGAGTGAGAATCAAGATTCCCCATGAAATCCATTTTCAAAGCTCAAATAGGAAAGAAAATGAAGTAACTAAACCAAGAAAGCTATGAAATCCTAATTAAACATGTGAACTCTTGATCCCATGGGGGAATTGGTGCCAATTTGATGTTGAAACTGGCCCTCTCCCAAATCCTATGCAAGCTTTGATGAAGATTTGTGTATGATTGAAGATCCTTGATGAATTTTTGGCATAACCTTGCTATGAAACCATGGAAATGATGAACACTTGATATGAAATGGATAAAATTATCTCTCAATTTGAAGAGAGTAACTTTGTTCTAAGTTGTGGATACAAAATAAAAAGAGAAACCTTCTATAAATAGAAGAAAAAGATGAAGGAATGAGCAAGATGGATGAATTTGGGATCATTCAACATCTAATGGGAAAGTGCCACTTGTCAATATGTGAATGGAGGAAGCTTGAGCACATTTTGGATAATGTGCAAAGAGGGGGGAGATTCAAATTCAAAAGATGGCTTGAAGAATGAGGTGAAAGGTGAAGTTAGTGTCACATGGCTCAAGAAAAGGACTTGTAAGATATGTTAAATGGCATGTTTGGAGGACAAGACCTTTTGGGGGAGATTTCAAATTTGAAGAATATTCCATCTTTGATGACTTTTTTTGATGAAAATAGATGATTTGTAAATCAATTAAATTGATATTCATATGAAGTTTCAAAATCTAGAGGATTTGATGGATTAAGACTAAGATTAATCAGAATTTGATTAATTTAAAGAAGATTAGTTGATTTGACCATTTTGATTTAGATTTTTGGATTTAAATAAATCAAAATGAGACCAATAATTATTTTAGACTTAATTAAATAAAATCTAATTTATTTAATTAATGAGGATGGTGTTAGATTTAAATAAAAAATAGATTAATTTATTTAATTTAAATGAGATGACTTTAAAGATTAATTAGATAAAATGAATTATTTAATTAAAAGAGGGAGTATAGGATTAATTAAACAAAGTGATTTATTTAATTAATAGGAGATGATGACTTAATTATATAAAAAATGGTTTATTTAATTAAGAGATGAAATGTCATGAATTTAATTAAATAAATATTATTTAATTAAATGACAAGTAGAGGAGATGATTCAGGATGAACTAGTGTTAATAAGATCAAGATTAGGAATATAGGATCAATCGCTATATTTTTAGTGTCTACATTTTTCCCCTATTTGAAGAAATGTACTTGTTGCATTGGTTCAAAGAATAAATTCTCTCGATCAAAATTCAAAAATTCTATGATTTTTTGGATGCCCCACTACTGCCCCAGTGAATGAAGAATTACGCCACTATATTTCCCCCTCGAGAGATTGAGTGAAAACGTTCAATTTGAGGGTCGATCTAGCGATAAAGAAGTTCAAGATTATTTTAGCTTGAATGTTTGATCTAGACAAATTTGATGATGTAGACAGTCATTGGCCATGGGTAGCTTCATGCCTATTTTGATATATTACACACACTTGACCTTGATTTGTACCATGATAATTACATTATTGATGATATAAGTGAGATGGTTATGATGTTTATATGTAATGGATAATATTATGATGCATGGGTGATATGGATGCACATTATATGATATGTTGATGCTTTTATCATCATGCAAATGGATGATAAATGCATGGTTTATGAGATACTTAGAATAACCAGTCTATATTATGCAATTATGAAATGCAATGTATGCAAGATGATCAATGTTTCTTATATGATATAATATGATATGCATATGGTTTGTGGATGTAGGATGGATGCATTAGTGATGATTTGTGATTAAGTGTCCTAGTACCATGTTAGCACGAAGGGAAGTAAGAAGAAAATAAAATGATGACAAGAGAAACCAACAAGCCAATTTTATTAAAGATGATGATGATGATGATGATTTGCTAACCAAAGAGTTGGGATTTTTAAATGGCCAATTACCTTATGTTTGATAATACACCTAGGAATGATGCATCAAGGTATAAAGAACTAGGATGGTGTTGCACCTAGTACAATGAACTTTGACTCAACAAATAGATAGGAGTATTCTTGTTCACACTTGACATACGAAATGCTTGCTAGGATGCATTTCAAAAGTTTCAAACATCTTAGACCAAAACACAAAAAGGTATAACCTATCAATAGAATAGTCAACAACTTGCACAAAACACCCTTCATACATACCTAACAAAGCAAGTATTCACCAAGTTGTATTACAAGAACATCCAACAAGAACAATAGACAAAAGATAATGATCATTTCCCCATTCCTTTCTCTCTAAATCCTTTTGTTTGAACATCATTGAGAGGTCATCAAAATGAGCACATATAAGATAAGTTAAAATATGGTGATGCCTGATGTTGATTTCCATTGTAGGAAGGATGCATCCTAGGACATGATGACATTAGATGATTTGATATGGGACTGATTTGATGATAGGCTATTGACACAAAGAGTTGACCAACTTGTTTGTGTATTGACCTAGACTTGAGACTTTGACATTTTGGGAGTTCATTTTTGATCTACTAGACTTGTTTTCGACTGTTTCACCAAAGGTTGAGGGTGATGATGATTTATTATGAGCGATGATTATTGTGGGTGAAAGCAAGATGAAATGAATGGATTTTTTGATGTTTTCTAAATTGTTTTGAGGCTGTTTTTGGATTTTATGTATTTTTTAATGTTTTTTGTGTTTTTGTGTGATTTTATGAATGTTTTTAGATTTTGATTTCTTGGGGGTTGATCAAAGATTAGCCTTGACTATGTTTAAGCTCGGAGACAACATAGTTTGGATACCATGTTTTTTATGTTTTCTAACTTTTTGAGTGTTTTTTGGATTTTGATATGTTTTGATTTATTTTTTTTGTATTTTTGCATGAATTTAACGATTTGGATATGGATATGTGTGATGATATTAGTGCTTTGTTTGGGATTTTGTTGAAAACCAAGTTAATGTTGACTCATCAAATTCATGGTTTGATGATGATAACATTGTTGAGGATACACAACAATGCAATGCTAGTGTTAAGCAACACAAGGATTGGGAAGGATAATCCCAAGATGATGAGGGATTGAGTGGATTTGATTGATCAGGATTGATGATGATAAAATTATTGAGGATGTATAACAATGCAAGGATAGTGTTGAGAAACATGAGGATTGGGAAAGATCTCCTGAGATGATGATGGAATGATTGGATTTGATTGATCAAAATTTTGAAGCTTGGTTTGGAACAAAAGATGTTTTGGATGATTCTATGTCATGTTGAAGCACACGTTAGATGTGATTGATATTGATTGTTTGGATTGATGTTCGATTAAAGATAAACTTGATAATGAACATTTTCTAATCAAAATATGCCATGGCCCTAGTGATTTGGATTTTTTGGCTCACAAATGCTTTGACTAATTTGATTTCACATTTTTCCAATGTTTGGGTCATCACATAAGTTGGAGGATATATGTCAATATTTATTCCCAAAGCAATATACACATATCTACCCCAATGTCTAGCAATGTATTAAATGACCTGGGTGGATTTTGGGATAGGTGTGTGGATGGATGGATATGTATTATCTTGCGCTAAAATAACATGTTCAAATAAAGAAAGCTCATTTGGATAGTCCGTCATGGCTCAGATAATGGTGGGTAGGATAGGATCAATGAAAATGCCTCATATCAAGATGTATACCATAAGCAAGTGTAAAGTGTGCACCAAACTTTCATCAAGATCAAGATAATTTGGAATATGGATGTAGATTGATGAAAATGGATTGGATAAATGGTTCATGGATGAATGGATTTATTATGGATAAGATGGATGGAATGTCAGACTTATTATGGATAAGATGAGATGCTTCCACCTGAATTAGTGCACATAGATGCTCGATTCTACACATGACACTTGTTTTCTATGTTTTCATCATGGTACCTACCGAAAGTGCCAGCATAGTGGTTTTCACTAGCAGATGATTTTTTTCTTTACTATTTTCAATCCTTTTTATATTTTTTGATTTTTTTTGTATCTTTCTGAAAGATTTTAAGCTCATGTTGAACCACCTGGTGGTGTTGATGTAGATACTTATGTCATAATGTGCCATCAATATCCTACTTGAAGGAGCTTCTTTATTGAGATACGTGCACTTGAATGCAAATTTTCAGATTCTTGATATGCTTTATTGATACTAAAGTTAACTCTCTCTTTATGTGCACATTTCAATAGAGTGCCTTCTGAATCCTTATGATGAATGGTTTTTTCCAATACATAGTCAATGTGATAATTTGATATCATGTGTGGAGTCATGAATGTAGTGTAACTTATATATAGAAGTTGGATTGGTTGACAGCTTGGAACCTTTAACTCTCCAAACTTGGGAAGATTAGAAATTATGGGTGGATACAAAAGTGTGCATGGAATTAGGACCAATTGCTTGATACACTTTGTAAATAATTTGATTTTTTTTTTGGTTTTGTGGACATCTTTGATGGATACTTTTCCCTTTTTTATTTTTCCCCATAGTT
The DNA here is from genome assembly GCA_007258455.2 of Sequoia sempervirens. Lineage (NCBI taxonomy): Eukaryota > Viridiplantae > Streptophyta > Pinopsida > Cupressales > Cupressaceae > Sequoia > Sequoia sempervirens. Next base: position 9,604 of record VDFB02012659.1, read on the forward strand.
TCTTTGACTAATGGAGTTTGATAGGGATAATATTTTTGTGTATTCTTTGGTATCCATTTGTATTTGATTTTTCCATTATGCTTCTCAACTTCTTTTTCTTTCATAATTCTTTTTTATACTTTTATTCAAATATTTCCTTTGATGTTGGTCCCAATTTGTGGATTGGTGATGGGTGGATGAAGATTCATGGCATGACAAGTTATAGTATTGGCCTTGGTTTTATCATAAGGATTATTTGTGCTCCCTATGTTGACGTTTTCTTGAGAAAAAGTTTCCCCCAATATGGTGATAGTAGAACCATTGTTCCTTGATTTTCTTTGTTTTGAGATGTCTTGTTCAGTAAGCATTTTCTAATAAACAACTAGTACATATGACATTATTTCAATTTTCTACTCTACTAACTCTAGAATATCCTATTCTTTCAGACCTTTTTCCTTGAGTGGATAATGTTGGATATCATCATACATTATGTCCTTCATCTGTATTCGAGATATATTTGATCTTGATGTTAAAAACTTAGTTTTACTATAGGAATCAATAACCTCCCATTCAAGACTAAAGGGATCTTGTTCTGAATGAGGATCATCTACATATCCATCCATAGGAAGCATACCATGGGTAGATGGAGATGTATGTGTTATATGGATATTATCATCATTTGTAACATCTTGTATAGATAGAAGAGTGTCCATTAGATCATTGTAGTAGCTTGGAGATACAAATTCTTGATCTTGATTAATTTTGGAAATGCTTTTGACATACTTTGGATCAATTTCTTGACATGGGTTAATTTCAAAGGATGGATTGCTTATAAAGGGTTATTGGATATCTTTATTAGACATGTGGATTGGCTATCCTATTGATCTTTGAGTGGACTTGGATCAAATGATGAGTTGAAGATTCCTTCAATATCTATAAACATGAGGCTAAAGGATGCCAATATGCCTTGAAAATGACCATTGCTAGACTTTGGTGAAATATGTTGATCATGATTTGGAATGAATTATTGAGATATTCCCTCTAACTCATCAAGTGATGTAGATACATTTTCAACATGATCATTGGTAGAATCTTAGTCATTGTTCCCAATAGTTATCATTTTTTGATCAATAAGGTCTTGGATGAGATTTTTGAGTCAAATGCAATTTGATGTTGTGTCTCCCCTATATTTTGAAAATTACAATGGTGCTCCTTTTTATACCCTAGTGGCTTAACTATAGGTTCTTGATAGTTCTCATAGATGGAGAGTTTGATGAGATTTTCTTGTACCAATTGTTGCAGGACTAATTCAATTGGTCTCCCAATTGGTGTGTATTTTTCTTTGTTACCTTGCGAGATTTTCTCCTTAAATTTCCCTTATGATGATTGATTTTGAAGATGTGATGATTGATCTTGGCCCAATGAATCAACTAATTTGGCAAGTGAGGCAAGTTGATCTAGTGAAATTTGATCCTGATTTTGATTTTGACACCCTTGATATAGTTGATTTGACTTTTTTTCAAGTGGATTTCAAATGTATGCTAGTGATGTTTGTATGGTATCATGGAAAAATTGATTTTGGACAATGTTATGATTTGGTATGATGTTTAGATTTTGAATTATAGGTTGAAATTGAATATTTTTGTGGTTGGGAATCATATTGCCTTCAATTAGTTAACTTTGATTTTGCATGGTGTTACCTTGTCTTGGAGTCACTAACATCTTGCTTGGACTTTGAGCAAAATTTTTGTGATTCACAAACATATCTATACCAAAGTTTACCAAATGTGGATTTGAGGTGTTCATTCTTGGTAAACATGTACTTGGTATATTCGCATTTGGCATTTACGGATTTGGTGTGATGATGTTATTTTGTTGAAGGCTCATGCATTGATTGCTTGCTTGATAGATTTGTAAGTTTGGGCTTTGATTTAAATCTACCATAGGGAAATATGTTCCAAAATTTATATAGGGAAAACTCACATTTTTCATACCATTGAAGTTTGTAGGAGGTAATGATCCCATCTATGGATTGTAAAAATGTAAGTTTTGATGATCCATTGGTTTTATAAGGCTTTGATAATTTGGTTCACTTGGCTTACTCATCATGTATGGAGCAAGTTTACATTCTATGTTCCTCTTATTTTTTGACCTTGTTGACCTCTAAGGAATTTAGGACCAATGATGAGATGAAGGATGTAAAGGGTGAATGATATGGGTGTTTGAACTTTTTGGAATTTTGGATCAATGCTAGACTTTAGGATTTTATTTTGATTATTTTGATTGGATAACGAACTTGTGGATACCAAGATGTTGGATTTTATCTTTGGATGAACTCAATCAAAAGGGGGATAATTTAATTAAGTGGGTGAGGAAGGATTCATCCAAACACATCTAACTAAACAAGTAATTGTGATTTGGTTTAAGGATGTACCCAAGTCTAGAAAATGATGTTTCCAAAGCTCTAAAGTTGTTTGTGGGATGATATTTTATTGATGTTTTAGGATGAATTGAAGTGTTTGATTTGATCCTAAATGAACCTAATAGGGACCTTTTTTACAAGACCAAGATAGTGAAGAACATGCTTTTCCCAAAGAGTAGTTCAAACTAAAATACCCATGTTTGCATGAAAACCATATGACCAAAAGATACCAAGCACATGTGTGGGGTCCAATTATTTCTTAAATTTTCTTAATGATTTTTTTTTTTTCACAAACACACTGTTGATTAGCTTTTGAAACTAGATGTCCATTGTCCTAATTCTTTTTCATTCCACAAAGTCTACTATGTAGAAATCTAGAAAATCAAAGAAATTTTTTCCTAATGTTGACCTTAGTAGGAGAAAATTGAGATGAAATCCAAATGCTTAGAAGCCTCTAAGGATATGACTCCCAAGGGAAAGTAATAAAATTTGAATTTTTTCAAAGAAATTTTCCTCCTAAAGGGTTTGAAGTTTTTATCACAATGTTGAATGTTTGTTTTCAATTTTTTATGAACAAGCAAAGTGTTATGTAACCAAGAACAAGTATAGCCCTATGGTTATGAAAGACTGTAGTTGTTGAGTCCCCAGTTGGACAAGTCTAGCTAGGCTTATTTTTACTGAATGGTTAGATGCTTTACCCCACTAGCTCCCCTCCATGACACACTTATATGGGGCAGCCAAGCATCAACACCCATGAAACTCCCATGGCATACTTTCCATTTCTACTAAAAATTGTAAAAGTATGGGGTGGCTTTAGAATGACCATTCTTGCACCAACAAATAGATAGGGATTTTTTCCTTTCTATGGCAAGGGTTTTAACTCATACTTTCCATTCGTAGGGATTGATCCATCAAGGTGAAAGATAATTCCTTCCCTTCTTGTCAAAATCAACCATATGATACTGGCATTTGTTCTAGTACCCACTTTTATATCCTAGCTAGAAATACACTTGTATTTAGTGTGTTAACGATTGGCTCATTCCCTTGGGTGTTTTTTTTTCCCCATATGGTAGGCCCTCTAAGGTAAACAAAAGTGAGTTAACATATCTATAATTTTATTGATCTTTGTTGAGAAGCAAAGAGAAATTTCCCACAATAGGTTCCACTCACACTCGCATGATGTGTTCAATTTTAATCTGAAATGAAATGTGGAGGTAATTAATTTACCTAACTTAAGATCACCAAAAGGCCTTTTGATTCTCAATATCACTATGAGGCACAACAGAAGCACATACGTCCTTTCCATGGTATTACTTTAAGTAAGAAATTACAAGAAAAAGTAGTGCTTGTTCATTTTAAGTGCACAAAGAAATAATGACTTCTCTTTTTAAGCACTAACAAAAATCTGAAAATTTTCTTGTTCAATTGTTAATCCTCAAAAAAAATCTAGTGAGTGTTTCCTAAAGTCTATTTTAGCCCTTTGTAGCAAAAATTGGAATGTTCTTTTTGGAGCCAAAAAGAAATTTAGTAGGTCCTAAAAGCTTGAAAGTGATAAAGTCCTTAAAAGAGGGGATTATAATTTCTCCCCAAAGTCTTCAAAAACACTTGATACAATGATGTGATAATGTTTTTTCTTTGACTTCCATGCTCCATGATCCTTTAAAATCTACAATACAAGCTCCAAACATTAGATGAACTCAAGAGACAAGAAGATATGAGGGTTAGATAAACAATTAAGCAAAAAAACCCTGAAATTTGGACCAGGTTTCATTGTGATTTGACATTAGGTAAAAATTTGAAAATTTTAACTCTATAAAAGTTTAGAAACAACTACATCATTGGATAGATTATGAAATTATACCACATTTTTTTAAAAATATATAGAAAATCCCAAAAAATTACCAAGATATGGTCATTTTAAGTTTGAATGAAAAAAATAGAAGGCAAAGGCGACTCTTTTTGAAGCAGTGCTTTTCGAGTTCAAACAACGACACTATTTGGGTTCAAACATTGATGTTGGAACAAAAGTGGTGTTGTTTGACATTTTGAGCAATGCTCTATGGTGCCACTTGATTGGTAGTAGCTTTGTATGGTGCCACTAGACTATGAGTTGAGTGGTTTCTTGTGTACACCAAAAAAACAAAAAAGCACAAATATTTGATAAAAATGTGATCAAAATGTAAGATTTTCCCTCCTTCTAGTGCCAAAAATGTGAACCACAATCCTATACCTACATGAACACAACAATAAAACACATTATTAGGTTGAATGCAAGTGAGAATCAATATTCCCCATGAAATCCATTTGCAAAGCTCAAATAGGAAAGAAAATGAAGTAACTAAACCAAGAAAGCAATGAAATCCTAATTAAACAAGCAAAATCTTGATCCCATGGGGGAATTGGTTCTAATTTGATGTGGAAATTGGCCCTTTCCCAACTCTTATGCAAGTTTTGATGAATATTTGTGGATGATTGAAGCTCCTTGATGAAATTTTGGCATAACCTTGCTATGAAACCATGAAAATGATGAACACTTGGTACAAAATGGATAAAATTAGCTCTTAATGTGAAGAGAGTACTTTTTTCTATGTTGAAAATAAAAAATAGAAAGATAACCCTTCTATAAATAGAAGAATAAGATGATGGAATGAGAAAAATGGATGAATTTGGGATCATTCAACATCTAGTGGGCCAGCGCCACTTTTCAAGATGTGAATGGAGGAATCTTGAGCACATTTTGAGAATGTGCAAAGAAGTGGGAGATTCAAATTCAAAAGATGGGTTGAAGGATGAGGTGAAAGATGAAGTTAATGTCACATGGCTCAAGAAAAGGACTTGTAAGAAATGTTAAATGCCATGTTTGGAGGACAAGACCTTTTGGGGGGAGATTTCAAATTTGAGGAATATTCCATATTTGATGCCTTTTTTCAATGAAAATAGATGATTTATAAGTAAATTAAATTGATTTTCATGTGCAAGTTGCAAAAGCTAGAGGATTTGATGGATTAAGACTAAGATTAATTAGGATTTGATTAATTTAAAAGAGATTCGTTGGTTTGACCATTTTGATTTAGATTTTTGGATTTAAATATATCAAAATGAGAGGAATAATTATTTTAGACATTATTAAATAGGATTTGATTTATTTAATTAATGAGGATGGTGTTAGATTTAAATAAAATAGAGATTAATTTAATTAATTTAAATGATATGACTTTAGAGATTAATTAAATAAAATGAATTATTTAATTAAATGACAAGTAGAGGAGATGATTCAGGATGAACTAATGTTAGTAAGATTAGGATTAGGCATATAGGATCAATTGACATATTTTTAGTGTCTACACCATTGAAAATGACCCACTCATAACAAAAATTTTCCAAATAATTTCATCCATTTAAAAAAATATATATATCCAAAATAAACCAAAATTAAAATGGACCACCCATATATTATGTTTGAAGCAACCCGCTATCTCTCAAAATATTGTGAACACGAATGACACAAGGAATCAAGATGCCTATATTTGAGAAATATGGAGGGAAAGGAGATCCTTATAACCATGTTAATTCCTACACCACCTTATGTAGTGACTTTTTCCTTGATGATAAATTGTTAGCAATATTCTTTCCTAGAACCTTAAATGACACTGCCTTGGAATCGTTCTCATCTTTACCAAACAATTCAATTCATTCATTCAATGAACTAGTTGATGCATTTATAAATCACTTCCAATTGCATATGACTCCAAAGAATACCTTGGCCTATTTGATGAGATGCAAGCAACACAAAGAAGAAAAGATAACTAGTTTTATCTCATGCTATCAATCACTTTATTCTCAAATCTATGTCAAGATTCCTAACCCACACCTTCAAAATATGTTTATAGAAAACTTGCAAACTAAACTTTAGGAAAAACTCACTATGATGAATTTTTCCTCCTGTATGCACTTGTGTACTTTCCTTTGTGATTATCACAATTCGATTAGCAGGCAAGATGCAATGTCCACTTCTAGCTGAACTAAGAAATTAGAGCATGCTAGCCAAAATAATTCCCAACCATTTAGGAAGAGAAACAAAGGGTTATTACAGTTCAACCCCCCTCAACAACCAACTCCACAACCACGTAGCAGCTATCAAAACTACAATTCCTTATAGTTATGGAGATCTAAAAATACAATTCACACCTTTACCAAACACCCTTTATAACATAATGTCCCAACTTTTACAACAACAAATGATTTCCTTACATATCATTAAAACACTCGATCCTACTAAGTCTTTACCTCCAAAGTTTAAATCCAATGCTTAATGCCATTATCAAAGACAAAATGGACATGATATGAAGAATTGTAAGCATCTTAAACATCTTGTGCAAGACCTCATTGATTCCGACCATCTATCCATTACAGGTGTTAATGATGAAGGAAATAATTTTGTTGCCCCTCCAAATCAAAGCTTATAAATCTTCACCAATATAATGCCCAAACATAATGATTCATTTGTCAAAGGTAGGGAAACTATAAAGAATTATGTGATGAATGTTGATATAGATGATGAACATCTTGATCTCATTCCACGTATTCCCACTATTAATCCCATGGATGAAATGGTAGGTGTGATAGACGTTATCCCTTGTAAGGGCCAACCTAAGAAATCTCTTGATATTATTTTCTCCTCTAATTACGTACTTACAAATCTCCCCGATGGACCTCTTTACATAGTTGGTCGTATCTATGACAATCACACTAATGGGATAGTAATAGATCCCACCTATGGAGAGAATGTGATCACCGAAGCATTTTTAGTATTGCATGATCTTTATCAAGATGATTGTAAAAAATTGAAAGCATCGATCAAAACTCACAATGGTTTTTCTCTCCCTATGATAGGATTGATTGTTCTATTAAAAATAGGATCCAAAGCATTTGAGGTTACATTCTCCATCATCCTAGAGTCAAACCCATTTTGTTTGTGCCTAGGCCATCCATGGTTTCACTCAATGAAAGTTTTCCCTTCTGTTATACAATTTTTTTTAAAGTTTCCATTTGACAATGAAATATTCATTATTCACCATAGTGGCTGGTGCAGGAGCACCAAGGTAACATTGGGAAACAATAAGTTTTCTTGGGGACTAGAATGAAGTTCTATCTTACTTAAGTTATCTTGAGGTCATGTTGACCATTTAGTTAGCATTTACAGGATTTTGAATAAATATTGATCTATTGTGATCAGTGTAATAAGAGGTGAAAAGGATAGTTGAGTGTAGCTTCTCATTTTTGGTTTAGGTTGGCAACTTTGGAAAAGTTGGAAAACACAACAGGTTTTTCAATTCTTGTTATTTGCTCATTAGAAGGCCGACCTAGGTTTGGTAACTAATTTGAAAGCCTTTAAAAGAGGAGCCTCAAACTAGATTTGGGGTTGGAAAAAGCATTGTATTTTCTGGGAGTTTATTGTTCATATGAGAAAGCATTGGGTTTCTTACAATTTTCTAGTTTTTAGTGCTTAACTGTGTGTTCATGGAGAGTTCCAACTTTTGAGAAGTGTGTGGAACATGTGGTAATCATCTTAAAAATTTTGTGTGTTCATTTGTGGTGTTGTTTCATCATTGCATAGTTTTGTTCTTGGTTGGTTTTTTTCTTTTTATTGTTGATTAGTTTAGTAGACTGTCATTCATGGAGACTTAGACCTCTATTTTCCACTATATCAGGTGTATAGTTGATGGGAAATGAGGCTAAGATCCATTCTTGTATATAGGATAGGGTTAATATATTGTAGGAAGCATGGTTAAATGGAGAAAGACCTTCCCTAGGTGAGCTTGACAGTGACCAGTTAGGGAAGATAGTCAAAAACCAAGCCCTATCATTGCAAGGGTATATATTCCTTAGCAACCCAAGGTGTGTGGTGGGTGTAGAGGTCTTTGGAAAGGTCTAGTAGGAAGGTAGAGTCTTTACCAAACATTTTGGTGGTTGAAAGAGGCAGATAGATCACTGACTATCCAAGAAAAGGCCTAAAAAGCCCTAATTCCCCACAAAAATAGGGTTGCACTTGTGTATGGCCTATGAAGGCCCAAAACCTCAAAATTCCTTGAGAGGTTGGAAATTGAACCAGGGTCTCAAAAATAAGTTTTTGATGATCTTTAGGAGGAGTGGAGTTATAACCTATTTTCTTGGGCTAAGAGGCCTAATTGGGGCTCAAGGGCTACTAGCCCTTCTTAAACCCTAGACTAGGGTTTGAGGGAAGCGATGGAGACTTGAAGGCTTGTGATTGATCAAGAACCATGGAGGGATGGTTTTTAAGCTATAGAAGGAACCACATGCCCCTGCAACAAGTTCATGAGGTTTGGAGTGTTAGTTGGCCTTTAGGAAGATTAAGGGCCTAGGAGAGAATAGAGGAGGAAGCACCAAGATTGGCTTGGTTAGGTGTATGCAGAAGATAATAGGTTTGGCCAGGAGAACTAGGGGTGCCTAACAGGCTATAGGATCTACAGGTCAAGAAGGTGGAGAGTAACACTGAAGGGGTTTTCGAAGGAGTGACCTAGAGCATGGGACAATGAGTGTCTCATCCAACCCTACCCTATCAGATTGGTATCAGAGCAGGGTTAAAGATTTGGGAAAGAATAATATATGTCAGAGGTTGAGTCTAGTGATTCTTCCATCATGGTGATAAATGCATAGTTGGCCAAGATGGTTGAAGGGCAAGAGGAAGAAAATAGGCAATTGAAGAAGAGGATAGACCAACTTGAGAAAGCATTGAGTAATGTGCAGTTGGAAGGAAGAAAACCTAAGAAGGAAGAGGTTGCAGAGGAAGAGAAGGTCCCTGAACTTGACCCTATTTTGGAAGAGGAGCCTTTTTGAAAGCATTGAAGGCCTTGAGTGGAAAAGGACTTGAAGGGATACCACTATTTAGTGGGAAAATGGAAGTTGATTTAGTCATGGACTGGATAGAGGGAATGGAAAATCACTTTAAATGTGATGGAGTCACTGAAGCATAGAAGGTGAAGGTTGCTAAATCAAGATTGAGAGGATCAACCTTGACATGGTGGAAATTCATTCAAATAGAGAGGGAAAAAGAAGGAAAACAACCCATATCAACTTGGAAAGGCATGGTTGCCAAAGTGAAAGAATCCTACATGCCAGATGATTATGAGATTCAGCTACACAAGAAGAGATAAAGCTTAAGGAAAAAAGACCAAGATGTAAATACTTACATTGAGGAGTTTCAAAAACTTTGCATGAGGTCTAATGTGACAGTGGATGAGAGTCTCAAGGTGGCTAGGTATCTTAATGGCTTGAAGTGGAACATTCAAGAGGAGATGGCTCTTTTAAGTCCTAAGACAGTACATCAATGTTACCAATTAGCTATCAAGATTGAGGAAAGGAACAAGAGGAAGCAAGTCTAGGCTTCTAAGGGTAGAGGAAAAGGTAGAGATCAAAGAGATCCAAAAGGACAAAGTGGTGGCTACCAAGGTAGAGGCAATGACCAAAGAAACCAAGGAGAATCCAAACTCACTGAGCATGGGGGAGAAACATCTTCAAGAGGAGGATATAATAGAGGTAGAGGACCTCAAGGAGGTTCAAATAGAGGAAGGGGAGCAGGTAGGAGTAATTCTTATTTTGCAAACATGAAGTGTTACCAATGTGGACAAGTAGGTCATCCTGCTTATAGGTGCCCGAAGAGAGCATCTTCATCAAGCAATGAGAAGAGAGTGGCTTATGCACAAGAGGACACCATGATTCCTAAGGAATCTGAGGTCACTCATATTGAATCTAAGGTAGGAGAGAATCTGATGTTTAATAGAGTTCTGATTAGATAGCCAGTCAACGAGGAACCTAAACAAAGGAGAGCTCTATTTAGAGTAAGGTGCAAGATACTTGGTAAAGTATGCAAAGTCATAGTGGATTCAGGTTCAACATACAATATAATCTTAGAGGAGGCAGTAATGAAACTAAAATTGGAGAAGGTACCCCATGCTAACCCTTATAAGGTCACATGGCTCAACAAAGCGCAGAGTTTTTTAGTAAATGAGCAAGTAACGGTGGAGTTTTCGATTGGAGGGTATAAGGACAAGTTAGTTTGTGATGTATTACCCATGGATGCATGCCATCTACTATTGGGCAGACCATGGCAGTATGACATAAGTGTTATTTATGATGGGAAAGAGAACACCATTTCATTCAAGAAGGATGGAAAAACTTACAAGTTGCAGTCACTGTCAGATGAAGAAGAGGGACAGTCAAAGGCACCAAGCATCATGTTAAGTAGTGGGAAGGAGCTCCTTAACAAACTACATTAAGGGAGTAAAGGATATGTGGTTATGTTCAACCTAAAGAAGAGAACCAGACTGGCAAGACCGTCATACCAGAAGCAGTCCAAAAATTACTTGACAAGTACAAAAGCATAGTAAGTGATGGAACACCTGCAACTCTACCACCAAAGAGAGCCATAATCATCAAATTTACTTCATACCTAGAGCCTCATTGCCTAAAAAAGCAGCATACAAACTTACACTAGATCAAAATCTAGAGGTGGCTAGACAAGTACAAGAGTTGTTGGATCAAGGATTGATTCAAAAGAGCATCAACCCATGTGTAGTACCAGTGGTTTTAGCATCCAAGAAAGGAGGTAAGTGGAGACTTTGCACTAATTCTAGAGAAATAAATAGGATAACAATCAGATATAGATTTCCTATGCCTAGGATTGAAGACTTCATGGATTGTCTTGGAGGAGCATAGTACTTCACCAAGTTGGATCTCAAGAGTAGTTACCATCAGATCAGAATCAAGGATGGAGATGAGTGGAAGATATCTTTTAAGACAAATGATGGGTTATATGAGTGGAGAGTGATGCCATTTGGCCTCTCTAATGCCCCCAGTACATTCATGAGACTCATGAATGAAGTGCTTAAGGACTTTACAGGGATATTTGTGCTAGTGTATCTTGATGAAATACTCATTTTTAGCAAGACAATAGAAGAACACTTGAAGCATGTGGAGATGGTTCTTAAAAGGTTGCAAGAGGAGAAGTTGGCAATCAATCTAGAGAAGTGTGAGTTCTTTAAGCAAGAGCTTGTATACTTGGGTTTTGTAGTGTCTAAGGGATCATCGAAGATGGATCCAAGCAAGGTGGAAGCCATCCTAAACTGGCCTACTCCAACCACAAGGATAGAGGTAAGAAGTTTTCATGGATTGGCTCAATTTTATAGAAAATTCATAAGGAACTTTAGTGGCATATTTGCACCAGTTCTAGAAATAATCAAGGGTGGTTTGAAAACTAAGTTTTTGTGGACTCAAGAGGCTGAGAAAGGGTCTGAGAAACTGAAACAAGAAGTGGCAACTCAACCTATTCTTTTATTACCTAGTTTTGACAAATTGTTCACTGTTGAATGTGATGCAAGTGGAGTGGTAGTAGGAGGAATGCTAAGTCAAGAGGGCAGGCCTATAGCCTTCTTTAGTGAGAAGCTCAATGAAGCAAGAAGAAATATTCAACCTATGACTTAGAACTTTATGCTTTGGTTTAGTCACTTAGGAAATGGAGGCATTATCTTCTACCAAAGGAGTTTTTAGTCTTCACTGACAATCAGGCACTTAGTTTTATCAACACTCAAGAGAAGTTGAGCAATAGACATTTGAAATGGATGGAGTACATCCAATATATTACTTTTACCATCAAGCACAAGAAAGGAAAAATGAACAAGGTGGCAGATGCATTAAGCAGGAGGTTGTTGACAATGCAAGAGATACAGCTCAAGAGCATTGGCATAGAGAGTTTCAAGGATCTATATGAGGAAGATGAAGACTTTTCAGAGGTCTATAAGGTATGTTCTAACTTTGAGAACCATTTCCATAGTAAGTACTCAGAGTATACATTGCAAAGTGGGTTATTGTTTAAGGGAAATCAGTTATGTGTACCAAGAGGGTCAATGAGGGAAAATTTGATTCAAGAAAAGCATAATGGCAGTCTTAGTGGACATTTTGGCATAAATAAGACTTTAGAACTAGTGTAATGATTCTATTACTAGCCTAAGTTGGCAAGAGATGTTAGAAGGTATGTGGAATAGTGTGTTGTGTGCATGAAAGCTAAGGGAGAAACTAGTAATGCTAGTTTATATCAACCCCTACCCATTCCTAACAGACCATGGGAGTGTGTGAGCATGGATTTTGTGGTAGGCCTTCCTAAGACCAAGACTAGTTTTGACAGTGTTTATGTTGTGGTAGACAAATTTACCAAGATGAGTCATTTTATTCCCTACAAAACCACTCATGATGCTAGCTACATAGCTCACCTTTTCTTCAAGGAAGTTGTCAGGATCCATGGGCTACCTTTGAGCATTGTTTCTAATAGAGATGTGAAGTTCATGAGTCACTTTTGGAACACTCTATGGAGCAGATTGGGTACCAACCTATCTTTTGGATCAGCATACCATCCTCAGACCGATGGTCAAATAGCGGTGGTTAACAGGGTGCTAAGTAATCTTCTAAGGTTTCTAACTAAGGAATATGGCCAGACATTGGATATGGTTATCTCACAAGCTGACTATGCTTATAATGATAGCATGAACCAGACCACAAGGAAGAGTCCTTTTGAAGTTGTGTATGGGATGCACCCAAGAGGCATATGTGAGCTTAGAGATCTTGGATCTATGGAGAGTAGGAGTGGACATGCAAAAGACTTTAGTTAGATCATGAAAGAGATTCAAGAGTAGGTAAAGAGGATAGTCACTGAAGCTACCCAAAAATTGAAAGAGAAAGCAGATATGTCAAGGAAAGATGTACAATTTCAAGTAGGGGATTATGTTATGGTCCACCTTAACAAGTAAAGATTGCAGAAAGGAATGTCAACCAAGGTATAAATGAAAAGAGTAGGACCCTGCAAGATATTGGCCAAGTATGGGTAGAATGCATACAAGGTGGAGTTACCTACTGATCTAGGAATCTCACCAATTTTCAACATAGTTGATTTGATCAAGTATAAGGGGACAGTCAATGATGTGGATCAGAATAGTAAAGATATCTTCAAGGACATTATTAATGTATCCTTTCCTACTCAAGATAATCCTCAGGTAGAGAAGATCTTGGAGTCAAGAGTACAAAAGTCTACAAGGCATAAGGTGTACATGAAGCACCTTATCAAGTGGAAGAACAAGCATGAATCAGAAGCTACATGGGTCCAAGCAGATTAGTTCAAGAAGTTGGGTATTGACCTGTCCTTGGTTCCTCCTTCCATTCCTTAGTTTTTGGGCTGAGAGGGGGAGAATGGTGCAGGAGCACCAAGGTAGCATTGGGAAACAATAGGTTTTCTTGGGGACTAGAATGAAGTTCTATCTTACTTAAGTTATCTTTAGGTCATGTTGACCATTTAGTTAGAATTTAGAGGATTTTGAATTAATATTGATCTGTTGTGATCAGTGTAATAAGAGGTGAAAAGGATAGTTGAGTGTAGCTTCTCATTTTTTGTTTAGGTTGGCAACTTTGGAAAAGTTGGAAAACATAGTGGGTTTTTCAATTCTTGTTATTTGCTCACTAGAAGGCTGACCTAGGTTTGGTAACTACTTTGAAAGCCTTTAAAAGAGGAGCCTCAAACTGGATTTGGGGTTGGAAAAATCATTGTATTTTCTAGGAGTTTATTGTTCATATGAGAAAGCATTGGGTTTCTTGCAATTTTCTAGTTTTTAGTGCTTAACTGTGTGTTCATGGAGAGTTCCAGATTTTGAGAAGTGTGTGGAACATGTGGTCATCATCTTACAAGTTTTTTGTGTTCATTTGTTCTATTTTTTCATTGTTGCATACTTTTGTTCTTGGTTGGTTTTGTTCTTTTTATTGCTGATCAGTTTAGTAGATTGTCATTCTCCAAGACTTACACCTCTGTTTTCCACTATACCAGGTGTATAGCTCATGGTAAATGAGGGTAAGCTCCATGCTTGTATATAGAATAGGGTTAGGAGATTATAGGAAGCATGGTTACACAGAGAAAGACCTTCCCTAGGCGAGCTTGACAGTGCCCGGTTAGGGAAGACAGTCAAAAACCAAGCCCTAACATTGCAGGGGTATCAATTCCTTAGCAACCCAAGGTGTGTGGTGGGTGTAGAAGTCTTTGGAAAGGTCTGGTAGGAAGGCAGAGCCTTTACCAAACCATTTGGTGGTTGAAAGAGGCAGACAGATCACTGACTATCCAAGAAAAGGGCTAAAAAGCCCTAATTCCCCACAAAAATAGGGTTGTGCCTATGTACAGCCTGTGAAGGCCCAAAACCTCAAAATTCCTTGAGAGGTTTGAAATTGAACTAGGGTTTCAAAAATAATTTTGTGATGATCTTTAGAAGGAGTGGAGTTATAGCCTATTTTCTCGGGCTAAGAGGCCTAATTGGGGCTCAAGGGCTACTAGCCCTTCTTAAACCCTAGACTAGGGTTTGAGGAAAGCGATGGAGACTTGAAGGCCTGTGATTTATCAAGAACCATGGAGGGATGGTTTTGAAGCTATAGAAGGCACAACATGCCCCTACAACAAGTTGGTGAGGTTTGGAGTGTTAGTTGGCCTTTAGGAAGATTAAGGGCCTAGGAGAGAACAGAGGAGGAAGCACCAAGATTGGTCTGGTTAGGTGTATGTAGATGATAGTAGGGTTGGATAGGAGAACCAGGGGTGCCTAACAAGCTATAGGACCTACAGGTCAAGAAGGTGGAGAGTAACACTAAAGGGGTTTTCCAAGGAGTGACCTAGAGCATGGGACAGCGAGTGTCTCATCCAACCCTACCCTATCAGTGGCTTTAACCCTTTATCTTCTAAAGGAAAATTTTCCTTAGAAGCATTTTGGCCCTAACCCATGGAACCTATAATGCCTTGCAAACATTTATTTTTTATTGCTTTCCAAAAAATTAAAGCAACACAAATAGAAAATTTTCTCTTCATAACATGTCCCCATCCTCTTCTGACATTCCTAGCCTAGATGAAAAAATGATTCAACTCAAACAAGAACCCACCAACCAAGCTCACCCAACACTCAAAACTTTCTTGACATCCTCCAAGAGATCATGAGACAATGATAACAATTTCATCATGCCTCCTCGCATAAAACAATTGTACAAATCAAAAGAGAGATTGGATGGCCAACCTTCCATGGTTACTTTCATTCCTCCCCCCTAGGGAAGGAAAGCAACCTATGGTTGGTCAAATCTCTCCTTGACAAACATAGCTCAAAAAACAACCAAATGAAACAAAGGTGCTAGGGAGTGTAGGTATAGATGTCATGCCCTTGCTCGCAAGTTACATGAAGAAGAAAATAATGAAAATAAAAATATACACTTGATAGTAGAAATGCATGATTACCCAGTGCCCCCACTACAACAACACAATCCAATACAAAAATCACAACAATAGGTAAACTCTTCATTGGATATTATCATTCATCCTCTATTGTGATTAATCTAGATGATGACAATGAGATCACTAAAATAGATGAAGAGGTGCATAATAATTTTAATACATTGTTCTCATCTTCCATGAGCTTAAATGAAAAATATCCTACAAAGAGTATAGAACCTGGTGCTTCCCCTAGTTCAACACTTGCTCTTGTCCCTTTGGATAGTTTCCTTCCCTCGGCCTATCATGAACATCACTCAGAGGTGGATGATTTGCTCTATGGTTGACTCACATTTTCCTTACTACTCCTTTACATGTTCTTTCTCTTTTTCTTTTGTGTTCTTGCATGTGTGTAACGTGTTCCCCTATGATGTTATGTTTGATGTTCTTTGTCTTTGTGAGATTCTTCTATTTGTACCTTCATTCTTCTCTATGTTGTACATTATTTTTGCTTCTTCTTTTTTTTCTTGTTTTTTCCTTTTGGGGATGATACTAGGTTTTGAGATTGAAATGTATCTTTCATGTTGACCCAAAAGGCCTTTTCCTTTTCTTTTCCTTTATTTTAGTTTTTTTCTTGTTTCTTCCTTAGTATTAGCTTGAAATCTTGCAACAATGCATACAATATTCATGATATCAGGTATAGTTTGAGTCAAATAAAGCAATCCACCAATCATCAATTTGGATTTAGTCTAATTTTCTTTAGGAGAATCATCATTTTGAGTCAACTTACATCTGGTCACCATAGGTTTACCAATTGGATTTGAATCTTCCATACTAAACTTCTTCAATTCTTTCACATACTTGGACTAAGATATAAAGATCCCTTTGTCTAATTGAGTAATTTTGAATCCCAAAAGGAATTTCATCTCTCCATTCATAGAAATCTCAAACTCACTTTGCATCTCATCAACCAAATTCATGCATAAACTATCATTTCCTCCAAAAGTTATATCATCAACAAAGACTTCAACAATCAAATCTCTATCATGATCATTCTTGAAATACAAAATACTATCAACATTACCTTTGTTAAATCCAATTTTCAACAGATATTTTTCCAATCTAGTGTACCATTCTCTAGGGGCTTGCTTAAGTCCATACAATTATTTCTTCAATTAGAAAACCATATCTTCTTGATCAGTCAATTGAAATCCATTAGGTTGTTCAATATACACTTCTTCCATCTCACCATTTAGAAATTATGACTTGACATCCATCTAATAAACCTTCAAATGTTTGTAAGCAACATAAGCAAGAAATAGTATCACAACTTCAATCCTAGCAATAGGGGCAAAGGTTTCTTCAAATTTAATTTATTCCAAAAAACCATTTATTTCCAATTACATTTTTATCCTTAGGTCTAGGAACAAGAATCCATGTATCATTCTTCTCAATTGGTTGTATCTCCTTTCATTACTTCCAACCAATTTTCATCTTTGCATGCTTCATTGAAATTATTAGGCTAAAACTTTGAAATCAAATAGTACTCCTCTGTAATTCTTCTCCTAGTTTTAACACCTTTGATCTTATCACCATTAATCTGATCTTCTAAATGATTCAATATTACATACCTTGAAGTCTTAGGATTTTCTTGAATTTTAGACTCTTGTGATCTTAGTTTTGAACTTTCACTAGCTCCTTCCTCTTGACTTTGTTGATTCACCAGAATGATTTTCACTTGATTATGAGTTTGAACTGAACTAACATTCCCATCATTTGAATCATATCCATAGGATTTTGATGGTCTAGCTTTGTCTTCATCAACCATCACATTTTCATTTCCAACCATTTTCTGCAATCTCTTATTGAAACACCAATAGGCTTCACTTTTAGTAGAATAACCAAGAAGGATACCTTCATCACTTCTAGCATCAAAATTTTCTATATCTTCATATCTTTTGATATAAAATTTACTCCCAAATATTTTGAAATATCTAACAATAGGCTTATGACCAAACCATAACTCATAAGGGGTCTTAACAGTATCACTTTTGATATTCACCTGATTGAGAGTGTACACAACAGTTCTTATAAATTCTCTCTAATAAATATGAGGGACATTTCATTCGAACATCATATTCCTAGAAACATCTAGAACTATTGTGTTCTTTCTTTCCACAACTCCATTTTGCTGAGGGGTTCACAATGCAGAAAATTGTCCCTTTATCCCATGTTCTTCAAAATAATAATTAAACTCATTAGATATTAATTCACCTCCTCTATCTGATCTTAGAAATTTAATCTTCATACTTTTCTTAGTATCAACCTTAACTTTAAAGATCTTGAATTTATCAAAATCTTTATATTTTTCCATTAAAAAAGCAACCCACATCATTCTTTAATAATCATCAATGAGTAACATGAAATACCTATCTCCTTATAAACCTCTAATTCTTGAAGGACCACATAGATTAGTATGCACAAGCTCCAATACTTCATTTGAACAATGTTGTTTGCTCCAAAATGAAACTCTAGTTTTCTTCCCTAACTGACTTTCCTTGCATATGGTATTAGTAGGCTTCACCAACTTAGGAATATCTCTCACAACATGAGTAGAACTTATCTTGATAATATTGTCAAAATTTACATGACACAATCTCCTATGACACAACCAACTTCCATCAACTTGAGCAATCAAACAAATTTTACTAGAACCTTTCAGATCAAAGATATTACGTTCTTTTTGTACCTGATGCAATCATATTTCTATAATTTAGCAATATTCTACACTTTTCATCCTTGAATTGAAGATTATATCCCTTTTCAACCATTTTTCCAACACTTAAAAGATTATGCTTCAAACCTTCAACATATAAGACATCATTAGTATTATTCTTACCATCAAGAATAATGGATCCTCTGGAATGGATCACACCAACTTTGTCATCACCAAATCCCACAACACCACCATCATACTTTTCCAAACTCACAAATTTACTTTTATCACCTATCATATGATGCAAGCAACCACTATCAATCACCCATTCATCCTTTTCTTCAATTTTAGTATCAGGAGCTTTCTCCACTTTCACACAACTAGTAGATTTAGTAGGAACCAAATCCTTTCCTTGGATAGCAATAAGTACCCATTCATCTTCACTTGTATTCCCTTTATTAGATTCATCATCAGTTACGCCTTCATGAGTAGCATAATAACAATTTTTTTGGAATCTAGGCTTGCTATGTCTTGGCTTAGGAACTCTTTCAGAACACCTTGAGGGAAATTGACCTACATTGATATCAATTATTGGAAACACAAGGGTAGATAATTGAGAGGGGTGGTGAATGAGTTGTCACATAAATTAAAAAATATATCAAACTTATTAACCTCATTCTCGTATCTGATAAATAACCATCAAAGCATAATTCATGACCACATCAGAAACATACCTAACACCAATATTTTTACATGGAAACCATGTTGGGGGAAAATCCATGGTGGATATCAATCCACATGATTATACCTTGTTAAAAGTATAAGAAAGATAAACGAGGAATGCACATGCATTCAAGCACACTGCCTAGAGCTCACTACTCAATTACAACAAGGCTTACTACCCAATGAAGACACACACTTATAGAAATATTCAGATTAGATATGTAAGATTGAATTGATAAAATAACATATTATTATTCCTATTACAATTCTGGTTAAGCACAAAAAATCTCTTCACACTTCACACTACACTTCTTCCTTTGAATGATTAGAACTTTATTCACACATAGGACTCACACACTTTGCTCTCTAACACTTTCAAATAATAAAAAAATTTCTCTTATATATCTGCAACAAGAAATAACATCCTCTTGATGTTGGCTCCAAATAAGATATAAAAATGAATACAAACTGTCAGCCCATATCAAAAAACAATTTACAATACAAATCAACCAAAGTTGGCCACAACATAGTGATGACCTAAAACAAATTCTTTGAATTTGAAACAGCTTCAATAATTATTCCTCCATGATCCACAACATGCTACAATCACTAAGTCAGCCAAGAACAAGAAAAAAATGAACACATAAGAGAAAATATCCAATTGCAAGCAGACCAACCAATGCAGACATACAACAAAGATAAAGTACAATCCATAAACATCCATAAGCATTGTGAAATACTACAGAAGGATCTATGATAAATCAGATTACCAGAATCACATAATCTTCATTCAGGAACACTAACTAAAGCAATAGAAAAAAATTCAAAACACCAAAACTCATAACTCAATCAAATCTCCATGTGAACCTCTAAAATTCATCATGGATAAACTAGATATAGTCAACAAGAAACCCTTTAATCCATAACCTTTGATCATTAACATAATGATTTGTCCAATAGAATGAGCTTGACTTCACCACTAACAACCTGCAACTCTCTTTAGTATAATTTTCTCAATACCTTCGACATATACAACTCTAATGCTAATAGTGTTGACATCAATGACAACCACATATCAGCAACATCCAACAAACTCTTGAAGCACCGAAGTGCAAAACTTTGAATTTGCTTAAGATGTAAGAGGTCAAGGTCTTTTCTTCCTCCATTCCACCTATGTACCTTGGAGTTGAGGTATAAGCACATTTATTGATTAGTGATGCAAAAATCAATTCTTTGTAAGCATCGATAAAGTTAAACATTTTTGGAATTGGACTTCCAACTTTCCTTTTACCATGTATTTGTCAAATTGATTAAGAAAAAATCCTTAAGACCAAATCAATGAACACTAAAACCATTTCAAGTGGTGGGGTTTAGTGTTTCACCTTACCTCTTCCTTTGCTTTTTGTTAAGTTGTAATCCTTAAAACTGAAGCCTCATGCCTGATGCTATCAAACTTAAAAAAATTTCTCTCCTTCTTTTGGTTGAGGCATTTGGTATGGGACATTATCAATGCCCAAAGTCTAAAATTATTAGACATTAAGTTTTCTATAATCTCCTTTTCATTAAGAAATTTTAACAAAGGGTATTGTTGAAGTAGAATGTTCGATATTATTGGACTTAACCATTTTATTCTTCTTCCTTTTCTTAAGGGAATTTAGTAAAGGGTATTGTCAAATCCAGAAGTTCAATGTTTTTGGACTTGGGTATGTGTAGGATCATGATGGGCCAAAAAGTGGCAATATGATGGGTATGTGGATGACAATTTTTTTTTACCAGAAATTGATGAAACAAAAGGGTTTTTAAAGGAGATTCTCAGTTTTCCACCAATATAAGTTATTCTTTACTTTGAATTTAATAAGTAATTATATTAATTTTCTATTTGAATTATGATTAAAGTCCTGATTGATAGGTTGATTGAAAAAAAATTATAGCATTCAAATGGTATCACATTATTTGAATCCAAAACATGCATCACATTCTATGCTTCATATACTATAGATTATAAAAAAAATTGAATTACATGAAGTTTTGACCAAGTTAAAGTGGTTAGACATATGAGTTTTTATATTTTTTAGAAGTTGTAATAAAAATTCATAATTAATTATTTACTTGGAAAAAAATTACAAAAATTTTGCATCACATCAGGACATGAGTCCTCTGCTTATATCTAAAATTTTAATAAAAAAAATATTATTATTTTATTGTGGTTAGGGTGGTCAAACAGACACCTACTTCTTATTTTTTCTCTAAAATTTAAGTACTATTGCATTGAAATTTCAAATTTTCACCAAATAGATTTTTTTTAAACAAACCTAGTAGTTTAGAAACTACATTCAATTTTCAAAGATTTTACTCTTACATATTTTTGAAATAATATAGATAAATTATTCAAATTTTTATGTCAAGTTTCCTAACTCTGAGTTTTCTAATTTTTTTGCCACTTAACAGCCTATTTTTTCCATTATGATCCTCCACATACCCACTTAACCTTTTTGATCTTGTTCTTTAAGTTGGGAATTTGGTATGAGATATTACTAAAGCCTAAAGTTTGATGCTATCAAACTTAACCATTTTTTTGTTCTTCCTTTTGTTAAGGGAATCCAGTAAAGGGTATTGTTGAAACCCAAAGTCTAACATTTTTTATCTTCTTCTTTTGGTCAGGAATTTGCTATGAGATATTATTGAAGTCCCAAGTCCAACATTATTGGACTTATGCAATTTTTTATTCTTCCTTTCATTAAGGGAATTTGACAAAGGGTATTGTTGAAGCCTAAAGTCTAAAGTTTTTAGACTTAATATTTTTTATCTTCTTTTGATTAGGCATTTAGTATGAGGTATTACCAAAGCCTAAAGTCTAACATTATCAAACCTAACATTTTTTTCTTCTTCCTTTCATTTTAGCATTATGTATAAGTTATTATTGATGCATAATGTTTGATGTCCAATTAAGACCATTCTTTCAACCTTATTTCCTTTAAACATAGCATGCACCTAGAAAATCATGCCCTATTAACCCATAATTGAAAACCAATCAAAGAAATCTCGCATTAGTCATACTGCTTGATTCTCCTTTGAAAAAATCCAAAACTTGAGTATGTATTTAAGTCCTTGGTCTTTTTGTTAGTTATAAAAACTTGGTCGATCATCGGCTAGGTTTTCATAACCTTTCCTTTTTTTGATGCATTCCAAAAATTTGGATATCTTGAAGTCATCAGTATTTTTTTTAGTTATCAAAACCTTTTTGGTAATCACCTAGGTTTTTAGAACCTTTCCTAATCTCGATGTATCATGCAAGGTTCATCTTTGTGAAATTTAAAAGTGTTTCAATGCCTATATATGTTATCCTAACTTGGATAAGCCTTGTCTAAGTATATTTTCGTCATTTTAGATTTCTTCATAAGTTAGGAAACTTGTGTTGGTCTCTAAAATTTTGTTTCTAAAAATTCTATCCTAATGATGATGTGATAAAATTATTCTTCATGTTTCAAAAAGGACCTTATTAAAATTTTTATTTTGTTCATGTTTGATGCCTAATCAAACTTTAAATTTTGAATATTCTTTTCCTGAAGAAACTCGACATAAGGTATGATCAAAACCTGAACTACTACAACCCTTCTAGGCTCACACTAATCGTGAAATAAATCAAACTACCATTCCCCAATGAGAAAAATGTTAATAATATTGTTGATACATAGATGTTTAATACTTGAGAGCTAGAATTTTTTACCTTTTTCAAAAAAATTGTTAGTTATGTTTTTTACCTTCGGGAAAAATTTGGGACATGCCATTTGGTATCAAAGCCTAGGTTCCAACAATGAGAACTTTGGGAATATCTATTCACCATTACTAATAATTATCTTTGGTGTTATCACGGATGATGGCACCAAAGTTGCAAAGTAATTGATGGTGTGGTTGTAGACATGGTCAAGGATGTAGGGAAAAGTTGGACTAGTCAGAGGCACCACTGACACCCCAACATGTGTTTGATTCATAATAGCATGATCCACAATATAAATTCAATTTGTAGATCCTCCATGCATTAAAATATTTAATTGGGATTATTCATGGTCAATTACCTATGGCGAAGGAGGGCCCTAGACTAGTGAAAACTTATCACTCGATCGAGCCACATAAGTCAAAGCATACAAAGAATAGTAGGAATCCTCATCAAATTCATGAGGAGTATGATTAGGCGGGAGAGACGGGATCAATCCACTTGGAACCTCCACCATAGGTACCCCATCCTAAGGTAGCAATCAAGCATATAGCATAACACGATCATGTTTGGTAGCTACTATGATTTAAACCACCTAATTTTGAGGGATCCATGGATGGAGTGGGGGATGAGTCATGGCTTATCAATCATCATAGGTACGTTCCAAGGATTGTGTGCATATGCAAGAAATGTAAAAGAAAATTGTGTGATATTTTTCCTAAGTAATACAACCTCTACTTAGTGACACCAAGAGGAGCACAAGCACCAGTTATCTATTGAAACTCACTCATGGGAGAGATTATGAAAAAGGGATCACTCTCAGCTACGATACCAATGATAAAAGGTCCTCCCCTTATAGACAAAAAATCACAAAACCAACATAGAAAATAACACCACCAATGCAAGCAGGAAACCATGGTTTCCATTATTACTAGAAGAAAATGAAATTACAACATTTCAATCATATTACATGGGTTATCTCATTACATCATTTACAAATCTAACCATAGATTTTACTCCAAGCTTTGAGGTCTTATAGCCAGATTGTTACAGTTGAATCTCTCTAGTCTAACCTCTCTCACTTAATTTTTAGCTCTCCCCTCACCAACCTCCTTCTCTCCTTCTTCCTAATGGATTTATATCCTCCCTGTGTCTGTAGCAACAAGAAATATATTTACCTTTGTTGTAACCATGTCATCCATCTAGGGTTTTTGCAGTCTAATCTCCATTTAATTCTTTTACTAACCTTGCCTTAGTACCAAATCCATCACCCAATCAACAATCAAGAACAATTTCCTCATTGTTTGCTATCATACATAATTTGTGCTGGGAAATTATGTTTGAAATTGTTTGGACAATGATCACATTGATTTACAACAATGACGTGCAATCAAAAAATTAGATTGTGCCACATGTCGTCACCTTACTCATCCATTTATTGACATTTCTCTACTCATGTTATAACTTAACCACCTTCTTTACCACAATATTTCCAACACCAAATTGAATAGTTGTGGTGTTTTTCTTGGCATGCATCACCTTTTTGTTACTACCATACCGCATGATACCACTCCACCATGATCCATCCAAATATTCATTGCAATTTCTATGAGTTAACGCTATACCACGACCACCTCATTGGACTATCACATAATTACGAGGTTTAAACTAACCTACAATACTACTGACTCCTTCATAGACTCTCATAGGATTATGGGTTACCCAAAATTTTACTATTCTTCCTTCATCATTTGGGGTTAGCTTTTTCCCCTCCTCCATACTACCTACAATCTTCCAAGTAAAGCATAAGCTCTACCTCTAACTTAGAAAGACCAAAACTCATCCTTGCCAACTTTCACCATTTTCAATTTTCATAGTTTTAACATGCCTGATATACCTTAACACTAAGTGCCAATACCACCCATTCATATCACAAAGTAAAACACCAACTTGGAGTCTGAAACCAAACTAGCCTACTCTAAAAATAACTAAATATTCCTCATTCCTTCCTCAACATTCAATAATTTGTAAGCTTGCAGCTTGAAGCTCAAAATTTTGTACATCTTCAAGACATAACTTTGTTCTCCTGATCAACAACTCTATCCAACATAGACCTTATTTTGAAAGAATCACCACTACTATTTTGGTTGATGTAATATTTCTCTCATATCCTAGATGCTCATGCATTAGACACTTGGGGTAGGAATAATTTTGTGAATGTAAATTCAAAAAATGGAGTTGAGTGGTACTACCACCTTTTCAAATGGAAAGCAATCCTCAACCAACCCTATTGCTGAAATTGGTACCTAAAATTTCTTCTTCTTTCTCCTCTTCCAACACTTAGCTAGAACAATCAATATCCTCATCTTAATACTCTACTCTTTACTTTGCTTCCCTGATGTGGAATCAACTCTACCATAACCCAACCACCTCCTCCAAATGTATCTCTCATTCACCTCTAATATATGTGGGATTCAATGCAACATAGTTAATCCATCTCCACCAATTTTCACTTGTACTTAACTTTGAAAAACCATAAGAAACCCTCTTTGCATACCAATCATCCCTAACAATCTCTAATTGAACCATGTCAACATGAAAATCATATTTCTTAAATTCATTAAGAATTTTTGTTACCTTCTCATCACCTATTACAACTTCAATTTCATTTTTTATCTTCACACCTTTGAGAAGACATGTAACTATACAACCTTCTTGTCCCATAACTAGTGCATCATACTCTTTTTCATCCAAACAAAACCTAGTTTCATCTTCATCACAAAATTGAAAAAATTATGCATTACCTCCTTCTCTCATAACACTACTTCCACTTGTATATCAGAATGACATGTCACTGTTTGTATGCCATTAGAAGGAAATATTTTCATTACAAAATTTCCCTTGTATTCCTTAATCTTAGCACCCTCAAGTTCATCTATTGGTGCAATGACTTTACCCATTGCTACATTATGATCCTCACTGGAACATACACCAAAATCTAGGTTAACCTCATTACCTTTTGTTGCAACTTTCACTACAACATTCCTTCCTTCATTATCACTCTTTTCTTCAACTACTACCACTTGGATTTCCTCTTCTTCAAGGTCCTACATTGCCTCTATATTTTTGTGGTTTCCACCACCTTTTGATATTTATCCTTCATGTCTTATAATAGACATCCTTCAACTTCAGGCTTAGGTTCCACAGTCTCTTTGTACTCACCCTCTTCCTCGATTTCACATACATGACACTCTCCTACATCCTCTTTCTTTCCTATAGTCAAAAAGTCACTAGAAGGATTAAAAAATTTACCTTCATCCCTTTTCTTCTCTTTTTCCTCCTTTCTCACTTTTATTTGGAGGTTTCAATACTCTGGTTGACCTTCATGTGACACCATTACGCTCCTATGATGTGTTTTTGGGTATGGATTGGCTTGATGCACATCAAGTTAAAGTAGAATATCATTGAAATGTGGTTGAGTGGGAGGATGATTATCGAACAATAGTGACAATTACAGGGGTACAAATACTCATTTCCTTTCATGTGATATCCACTATGTAATTGAGACAGTGTCTCTGAAAGAGATGTTAATTGGTTTCTACCACCGTTAGGGATATGGATAAGGATATGAATGAGATATCTTTAGGTAACCACCCCATTTTTAGGAAATTTTTTTATGTCTTTCCTTCTTACTTATCAAGTATTCCACCTCGTTGAGAGATTGAATTTTGTATATTCTTGGTGTTAGGTTCTAATTTGATATGGACAACAACTTATAGGATGACTAAACATGATCTTAGTGAGCTCAATTTGTAGCTAGAGGAGTTTTTGGAGAAGGGCCACATCCATCTGAGTGTCTCACCTTGGGTCACTCCCATCATCTTCATTAAGAAGTGTGCCATAGAAAAAAGGCCCCTTGTTATTTTCATGGCCTTTTAGGTCTTGTTTCATGATATTTGATATATTTTTCTTTCATTTTATGATGTAACATGGCTTGAATGTGCATATTTAGATACTAAAATTCAAATGATGACATCTTGTGAAGGTATTATGCAGTGTTGTCAAAAATTTCTCCAATCTTCTCGACTCTATTCATTACAACTCACCTAAAAATCACCTTTTACACAACATCGTGTCCTATTTTGATGTGTTGTAAAGTCTTGTAACAAGATTTCACACTTTCCCAGATGAAACTTCACTATCTATCCCTTTCTTATGCCTTATTTGACCTTGTTATGCCCTCCTATGCTTTAATTAAGTGTATTTTGAATGTAAACTTGACAATAAACATTAAATATGTAACTTAAATCCTGAACCCCCTTTTGAACCTATGGAGGGACCTATTCACCATGGGTGGTGAATGGGTCCCCTTTGGCTCGGAATTCAAAATATTTTAAATTTCCTTTTGGGTTTTTATTCAAAAATACTTGATGTCATCCTGTGATGAGGTATGAATGAGTTACTATGACACAAGATTGTATAAATATTTAATTTTTGCCTCATTTTACATCTCCTACATCTCTCCTCATTCATTCAAGAAATCTCATACATGCATCTAAGTGTTCAAGAATCTTACATCTTATCAAGCATTATTCAAGCATTTTGAAGGAACCATTGTCATTACTTTATATTTTCATTATCAAGGTTATGGTAAGTTGATAGCATTTGCATGTTATTATTTTTTCATTCTCTTTCATTTCATCATTTTGTTAAGGTTTTTATTGGAAAATTGGGGTTTGACCAAGGCAAACCCCTATTTGTTGACCCTCAACCATTTTCCCCCTATTTTATGTGTGTTTGTAGACTTAGGTATGCAGAATTAAAAATTATTTTGGTGTTGAAAAGTGGAGAACGAGTAAACTAGATGCTTGAAGTCAACCCATTCCTATTTCAAGCTTAGAGGTTGTTTTATGTCTGTTTCTCGCATAATTGACTTCGAGAACTTGACAATCAGAGATTTCTGAACTTGGTATTGCAGATTTTTCTCTTGATTTTCTAAAATTTTGGGAGAGGATTGATTTTCCACCAATGGTGAATGAGTCCTATGTTAGGATTGAAAATTTTAGTTTCATTAGATTCTAAATCTCAACTATTAGAAACAAATTTCTGACACTTTTTCACCACGATGAGGACTAATTACTCATCCCGTGCGAATGAGTGCCATTGTGAAATTTTTGTAATTCTAGTCATCATTCACGACATTCCAAAATAATAAAATCTTTCCCAAGTGCACTATGTTTCATCCTGTTTATTTCTATTTTGCATAATTTCTTCATTTAATTCATTGTTTGCATATCATAGTGTGTTTTCAAACATAGTTTAAATGTTAGTTTTTCATTCATATTCATTCATTTAGATCACTCAATTGCACTTAGATTACTTCATTTAGTTTAAAAAATATCACACATAACATTATTTGAATGAACCCTTAGCATTTTTGGTTCCTACCTCTCTCCTTTTATGTGAAAAACCATAAAAGAGCTAGAGAAGTCCATGTGAGCCAAAAATCAATTGTTCAAGAAGAAGGACATATCCCTTCATCTTTGTATAGACTATAAAAAACTAAACAAGGTGATGATCAAGAATCATTCCCACTCCCAAGGAACGGTGATTTCTTTGATTAGATGTAGGGAGCCAAAATTTTCTCTAAGTTTCACCTTAAGTATAGATACATTATTTATAGATTCTAGACATGGATATTCACAAGACCACTTTTAGGACTACGTATTACCACTATAATTTTACTGTACTACCATTTGCATTGATGAATACTACTGTAATGTTCATGACACTCATGAATATAGTGTTCAATACCTTTTTGGATTAGATTATTATTTGTTTCCTTGAGGACATCTTGTTCTATTCACCTACTAACGAGGTACATGAGGGTCACTTATGATAGGTGTTACAATTTTTTAGGGAGCATTAATTATATTATAGCTTGTCAAAGTGTGCTTTCTTCTATGTATATATCCATTATCTAGGTCATTTATATTGCACAATGACATCTCCATAGATCCATCAAAGATTACAACTATTATGGAGTGGTTATCACCTATTATAGAGACAAAGGTCAAGAGCTTCAAAGGTTGGTAGGTTATTACCATGGTCTTGTATAGTTTTGAGAATAAATTTTGCACACATAATTAAATTTTAAATTTCAAATAGGCTATGTAGAGCATGCAAAAGGTACTACATAGTGGATTAGTCATATTTTAGTTTTTGGTAAAGAGAATCATTTAAAACTTGTTTGATCACTTGTAGGTGCCTGAAATTTAGGAAGTGATTGCATGAGAATCTATATGAGTTTATAGGAAAGTATTTATGGAGTACATGTTTATATAAAATATTTATGATGGTAAAATTGTTTAATAGTTTGGTGATTCCTGGTATAGGTTTACAATTTTTTTTTAGAGTTGAACTTTGATGGTTATAGGTACAAAAATTGTCTTTGGTTTTTTTGTGCATGGGTTGACATGAGTTGAGACTTGGAGTCTTGTGTCAGTGATAGTTGAGTGTATGTAAAATCTTGGATATGGGTATGGTATCATGGATATGTAGGTACGTTTGAGAATTGGCACAATATTATCATGTATGTTGTTATTTTATGGTGTTATGGTTTGATGTTTTTTTATGTTGTATCTTCTTGATTTGTATATATTGGTTGTACTTGGTATGAAAGGTATTTTAGTTATGTGTGTTGACTTGGATAATATTCATGGAAGAGATGGTTCTCACAATTAAATGTGTATCTCAATATCATGGTTCAGTGGGAGTTGTTACAAATGACATTATTTATCATTTGTGATGGTTATCTTGATGTGACTGGTGATGTTGATTCCTAGTTTAGAGTGTCATTAGTATTGTTTCATGGTTTACTCTTGCCACCTATTTAGAGGTTTGACATGATACATGTTCTCTTGATACAAATATTTATGAATTGTTACATGTGATCTCCTAGGAGGAGATTGTTAGACCATGGCATCATGTCAAATTCTTGATTATGTGGTTGGATCTTTGAAATTGATCTTGATGGTTCTCTTGGTATTTAGTATATTAGTCATTTGATTGGGAGCTTCATGATAGTGTAGTGTTTTATTTGGATCTTGGAATGGATTGATCAATTTTAGCTACTCATGGAAACTTGGAGACATGGGGGAGGCTAGAGTTCTCTTGTGATTAAATACATTTTCTTGAGATAGTTACTCTTGGGAGGTTTCAATAGAAAGATCAAGGAACCTTCACCTAGATATGGAGGTGAGTTCATGATGGACCTATAGAGGAAATTATTCTTGGAGTGAGTCTTGATGACTTGGTTATCTTGGAGGAGCATTCTCATTCCTCACTCTTGGTCTACTCGGCGATTTATCATCTAATAGGTATTTCCCATCCTATTTTTGATGTTTTTATATTTCTTGACTTGATTTCTCATGGGAATGAGTTGTAACATGGTGGTTAATTTTGGGAGATTATTTCTAAGAGAATTGTTTAGAATAAGTTTATTTTTCTTTAACTTTCATAGATATGGATCTTGATCTATAGATTATGAGTTTCTAGTGGATTCATTTTGAGATATTTTTTGCATGATTATGTGCTTGTGTATTTGAGTTTATGATGTCATTCAGTAATGAGGATTTTTCATATATGGTTATTGGGCTTATATTTTTTTGGGAAATTAATACAGTAAGTTTGGTTTCCTTGGTTAGAGAATATTGCATCCATGCATGCATTATATATGATTTATATGCTTTGTTTGATCTAAGATATTGAATGTTTTATGGGTGTTGTTAATGATTTTCATTTGGGGTTGTAAGGAGATCATACTATACACAACATTGCACTTATGAGGTGTTGGTAGAAGGGCATATTATGGTTTATAGGTTTTCACTCTTCATTCTATGGTTTCTTCCTAGAGGCTCATGTTCTTATGACTTGGGAGGATTATTGTGACATTTTGTGAGATATTATGCAACTATTGGTGTTTCATCTATCAATCATTTTTATTTTTCCTAGTACTTCATGTTTTTATCATTTATCACACCTTGGTATAATTTTTATTAGTAGACTTGATACACTTTAACATTAACCATGCAGTGGGAGTTCCTAGATATGTATGTTGTTTATTTATATGTTTGATACATGGATTTTTATTATGGTTTATGGGTTCTATATGTTGTTCGCATGATTTTGTTGATTTTGTTGATACCTAGGAGGTATGTATGGTTGTATGTATTAACATGTGTTGTCTATGTTATTTCTAGTCATGTGGGGTTTTCACCTTATGATAGTTTCAACTTGTTTAAAGCCTTCGTTATCACTTTTATTTGATGCTTGTGTTCTTGGGTTCGTGAATCTTCATCTTTTTGTGTTCCTTTTATTCGATAGGTGGAATTTTGGAGGATGAGATGTGTTATTTCCTAAGATGGTAGTAAATTTAGTTTTATTGCAAGTATCTTGATGGAGCATGCGAGCATACTAGAGATTTAGGTGGTTACAAGTATGTTTTAGATAGTGAATATGATTTGGATAATGAAGAAAAACTAGGTCTATCATTAGGTGTTATAGGGGATTTGTCAAGTAGGTTTTCTTCTAGAATAGATTTGAGATCTGTACTTGAAACTATTCCACTTTGGATCCTTAGTTTATTAGGAAATATACTTATAGGTTTAGGTAAATATTAGAACTTGGGATAAGATTGGGGAATAAGTTTCTCAATTATTGGAAATCCTATATCAAACCTAGTATGATCTATACCCTGCTATAGTCAAGAACATTACAGGTACATTTTTGATAGCTTTGATGCATGAGCATTCAATGGTGTGAGGGAAATCTTGCA
Source organism: Sequoia sempervirens (assembly GCA_007258455.2). Classification (NCBI taxonomy): domain Eukaryota; kingdom Viridiplantae; phylum Streptophyta; class Pinopsida; order Cupressales; family Cupressaceae; genus Sequoia; species Sequoia sempervirens. The sequence goes on from VDFB02012659.1 coordinate 41,289, forward strand.
TCACCCAAAAAATGCTTTCCATTTATGTTCCTTTTCTTTGCTTTTTGTATATGTTTTCGCATTTCTGGATACCATTTTTGTCGAATATGAGTTCCCAACTTTCAAAACTACTTTTCTACTTTTTATGCCCAACTGCTAATTTTATTCGGTGTGAATTTGAAGGTGTGGGAACACAAAAATTTTATGGGAAGGTTTAAGATGGAAAAATAAGCACTTTGGTGAAAGAATCAGGCCAAGATCATTTGTGGTTTGAAAGTTATTCAAGTTTCAATTTCTACTTTTTGCCCTGAAAAACCTTATAAGCCTAGTTTGACGCACTAAATGGTCCCGTATGGGTCTAGAAATTATCACAAACAATGATGTTGGATCTTAGCGTTTTATTCACTCCAAGACCTTTTTGGCAGTGCAAACAGTTCGAAAAACAGAGTCCCAGATCAAAAGTTATGGCTTTCGGAAGTTGGCCAATTTTTGGAAAATTGCCAATTTTGAATTAGGAGCTCAATTTTGAATTTCAAATTCTAATTTTTGGGTAACTTTTTGGGGAAAAGTTTGCATGCTCTGAAAGGGGAACCTGGGTAATTTTTTGTAAGTCTATAATTTGATTGTATCATAGAGCTTGAGGATTTGAGATCCCATACATGTAAGAGTTCCATATTTTTGAATAAAATATTATGCTCTATTTTGTGAGTGTTATTCTATGTTTTGGGTTTGCTCCCTCGTTAGGTTGTATTAGAGCGGATTTTCTTGAGTGTGTGGATAGATCACCAATCGTGAGACAAATCACACCAAGACCATGGTTATGAGTTTGATGTATTCAAGATGCCTCCAAGAGTGATGCTTGGTAGGCTTGGTGGTTCCAAACATGCAAAATGTTGTAGAAATGCTAGTGGAAGAGATCTATTTTGGTTGAGGGTTTCAGAGCCCTCTAGAGAGAAATTGATGCATTGCAAGAACAAATGAAAAGAGGGTTAGGCCCAACAAGGAGAGGAGAAAGTGAGGATGAAGAAAATGTGGAAGATACATATGTAGAAGAAGAAGAAGAAGCAATTGATCAAGATCAAATGTAGCTGATTAGGGCCATTTTGAATATCAAAAAAAGACCCAGAATAGAAGTCCCCAGTTATTCTGGAAGTTTGAACCCAGAAGAGTTCATCAACTGGATCAACAAGCTAGAAGAATATATTGAGTATGAAGAAGTAGACTACCCAGATCAGGTTAAGTTTGTAAAAATGCACTTGAAGGTCCATGCCTAGTGGAAGAGAGGTCCATTTAGAGAAAATCAAAGAGGAAAAAGAAAGATCAGCAATTGGGATCGCATGGTGGAGAAACTGAAGAAGTAGTTTATACTAGTGGACTACAAGTTAGATCTGCTAAAGAAATTGTAGGAGTTGAAGCAAGGAAGAACATCTATGAAAGAATACGCAAAATATTTTCATAATATGATCATCAAAATAGGCCATGTAGAGGCCAACAAGGAGAAGGTAGCGTTATCTTAATAGATTCTGTTAGGAAGCATTCAAGGGGAGATATACAGTGAGAATGACCAATTGAGAGATCGTGCTAGTTTTAAATGAAATTTGAGGATAAGTTGAACAAAAGGTTGATAGCAAGAAAAGGATAGAGGAGGTGGCCGAGGAAGGGAGTAGTGGAAGATCTTTTTGGGAGCCAAAATGAGGATGAAAGAAAAAATGAAGATGTAGGTGCTAATTAAAAGCAGGAGAAGAATGATAACTTTTGTGTATATGTACAAGATCATGATGGGGTAAAAAAAGTGGCAATAATATGGTATTTTTAGGTGTAAAAGATGGGGTTAGAAATCAAATAGCATGAACAAGTGACAACCAACACTTCTAGAAACATAAACCTCATCTAAAAGAGAATAAAATCATATAAGAAAAGAACAAAATGGAAACAATAAAAATAATTTTAACAATTAAAGAAGAATAAAAGGTCAAATAAAAAAATGATTTATTTAATTATCGAAGAAAGGGATATATTAGTGATGCAATTAAATAATTTTAATTGATCATGATAGAATAAAGATGAGAAGGTGAATTAATTAAATAATTAAAAATTATTTAATTAATAGAGGAATGTAGTCAAACCTAATTGAATAATTAAAGTTATTCAATTATCGAAGGACAACGACCAAGAAAAATGATGCTCGTGAACTTAGGACATCTTTTAGTGTCTACATTTTGCCCCTCTGAGACAATGCAACTTGTTGCATTGTTTGAAAGAAAAATATTGATCAACTGATACATGCCCCAAAGATATCTTGGTAAGGATTATGATAAGAATGATATTCCCCCTCGAGAGATTGATCGAACAGATTGTAAGAAGATTAATCTCTCAATAGATGTCTAGAAAGTGATTAGATACCTCATATTGCGTAAGTGATAAAGTGGTGATGTACATTTTTGATGAAAATGAAAATTTGATGGGCGTAACTGAAAAATTGATGGAAATGATCAGTATAGCCAGGTTGATTAGCTGATGAAGTTGATTGAGCTAATTAAGCTGATTGAGAATTATGCTTATGCAAGACAAGGTGCTACAATGATGGGTTGACAGATTGATTAAGGGGACATGAAATTTCAAGAAGTAGGTTGATTGATTTGAGATTTGATTCAAGAGTCATATATCAGTGAGTTAAGCAATTGATTGATTTCTCTGCGACAAGAAAGATGAAAAAAATGAAATGCAAGATGGAAGAGAATGAAGTTGATGAAGCCTCTTGTACCTTTTAAGTGCTTTCATCATCATCAGGCTTATTATGTCACAACTTAGTATAAGCATCTAGATAACATGAACATCTAGACAACCTAAATGTTGTTTGCATTTTATTTAGTAATGAAGTATAAGCACCTAGGTATAAGAATTTTAGACGACTTGAATAATTATTGCATGGAAGACACTATCAGACAAGGAATGCTCTCATCCACATTAGACTCATAGGTCCTCGATGGTTTTAGACAACCATGTCCTAAGATGAGTCATCCTGTGAATAAGAAACAATCCACAAACAACAAACCAAAAAGCATGCCCCATCCTTGCCTCTCTAGTCAAAGACATCCTAAAGAAGCTAAAAGATATGTCACCAAAAAATAAATCGTAAAATAAGCAAAGATCAACAAAAAAACAAGGGTTTTTCCTCGATGTAGAACTAATTCTTGTTATAGTTCATGCATTTGGTTGGATTTGTAAGATGGGTTGATATATATGTTATAATGTTTGCTTGATTGTCAACACTTGCATGTCTTGATTTTGTTGAAGTTCAAAGCTGTGTGGTGATCTGAAAGTGTCATCGTTTTTTGGAATTTTTTTTGTTTTTGGGATTTTTTGAATATTTGATTTTTTTTATTTCTTTAGGACATTTTATGATTTTTTTGGATTTTTTTAGGACATTTTATGATTTCTTCAGATTATTTCAAGACATTATATATATATATATATATATATATTGGATTATTTCAGGACATTTTATGATTTTTTTTTGGATTATTTCAAGACATTTCATGATTTTTTAATTATTATTTACGGACATTTATGATTTTTTGGATTATTTAGGGACATTTTATTTTATTTTTTAGATTATTTGAGGGACATTTTATGATTTTTTGGATTATTTAGGACATTTTATTATTATTTTTTGGATTATTTAGGACATTTAATGATTTTTTTTAATTTTATCAAGACATTTTACTTGATTTTTTGGATTATTTCAGGACATTTTATGTTATTTTTTGGATTATTTCATGACATTTTATGATTTTTTTTGGAATATTTTAGGATATTTTATGATTTTTTAAAATTATTTTAGGACATTTTATGATTTTTTTGGATTATTTCAGGACATTTTATGATTTTTTGGATTATTTTAAGACATTTTATGATGGAAATAGAGGAGCAAATAGATAAAGAGGGTACTTTCTCTAACCACAAGATGCTTAGTATCTTAGCCCATATCTATGGTTAAAGAGATGCCCCAGTGAGGGATAGGACCAACCAAGTATGTGTGGCAAAGCAAGCAAGCAAGGGGAATGCCAAACAATTCATAAGCCATGGTGAGTGTGAAAAGGTCATTATGAAGTGAAGGATGAATGAAAAGGGAATGAGAAGATCAAGTAGAGATCCAAAGGAAAGAGGAGCAAAGCCTCTACTCATGGTGTCGATTTCTCGGTTTTGACCATGGTACTTGCTCAAGGTGCCAGTGAAGTGGTTTTCACCATTGAACAAATGGATTTCTCTTTCTTTTTCTTTTTCTTTTTTTTTTATAAATTTTTTCAAGACTTTTCCCTTTTTTTTGTATTTTTTCAAGACTTTTTTCCCTTTCTTTTTTGTATTTTTTTAGGACTTTGAAAAGATTGTACACTCTTAAGAATTCAGGTATAAAACCTGCAAATGTGCATATTGTTGATGGGATCACTAAACAATTCACCTTCCAGAGTAGATAACTGATATGCCCCAGATCCATACACAACAATGATAACATATGGACCCAATGAGTTAGGCTCAAATTTACCCTTATTTTCTCTATCTTGTTGAGTGTGAGGATTTTCATGAAGAAAAAGATCCCCAACCTCAAATGTACGTGGTTTCACTTTCTGATTATAACTTCGACACATTTGTTGCTGGTATGCTCTAAGATGATTGAAAGTAGTTTGTCTTCGTTCATCCAATAGTTCCAACTCCCGCCAACAGGAAACTCGGTATTCGTCATTACTAATTTGATTGTGCAAAGAGACATGCAAAGAGGAAAACTTGACCTCGATGGGAAAGATGGCTTCAGATCCATAGACAAGGGTATATGGGGTAGCACCTATGGGAATGTAGACACTCGTACGATAAGCCCACAATGCAGGATTCAATTGAATATGCTATTCTCGACCAGCTTCATTGATTGTCTTTTTAAGAATTTAGAGAATGGTTTTATTAGAAGCCTCAGCCTGGCCATTACCTTGAGGATAGTAAGGTGTGGAAAAGTGATGTTGTATATGGAATTTCACATAGATTTCATGGACATCCCAATTTTTGAATGGATAACCATTATCTATGATGATGGATAGAGGAATGCCATAATGATAGGTGATGTAGTTCAGTATGAAGGTGGATATTTGTTTTATAGTGATATGAGTGAGATGAACAACATCAATCCATTTCATGAAATATTCAATGGAAACGAGAATGAACTTATGACCATGGGATGAAGGTGGACGGATTTGGCCCACGAGATCAAGTCCCCGTTGATAAAAGAGACATGGTGTAGCAAGAGACTACAATTCTTGTGCGGGAGCATGTATCAAGTCTAGTCTACTTTTTTTAACACTTCTTGAAATTTTTAAACAAATTGATAGGCATCCTTTTCCATTGTAGGCCAATAATAACCCATACACAAGAGTTTCTTGGCTAAGGTAGGACTGCTAGAATGTGCCCCACATATACCTTCATGTACTTCTTGTAAATTAGTTTTGACCTCATCGTGCTCAAGACATCTAAGTAGAGTACTATTGAGACCTTGGTGGTAAAGGGTATCAACTAAGATCACATAGCGGGAAGCTTGACGGACAAAGGTTTTACAAGATTTAATGGATAGGTTTGATGGCAAGGTGTTATCTTGAAGATAGGTACAAATATCCCCATACCATTGGGAATTAGGACCAACTATGAGACAAATCATTTCAGATTGTGGTATAAGAGGTTCTACTAGGAACTCATAGTAAGTGGCATTACTTGTCATTTCTACAAGTGAACCAATTGTTTCCATTACATCAACAAATTTGCTGTTATCTTGAGGAATCTATTTAAAAGAGATTGATGTGAAATAGGCCTTGAAGTCATCCACCATTCTTTTGTAAGGCATCAATTTTTCATCTTTTATTGTATAGTCATCATTAACTTGTCTAATCACTAGCTAAGAGTCACCAAGAACATGCAACTAAAGGATCTTCCATTATACAACTATACGGAGCCCAGAAAGTAATGCCCCATATTCTGGAATATTGTTGGTACATGCAAACTATATCTTGTAAGGTTTAGGTAGACAATCCCCTGGTGGAGTGACAAAGATAATTCAAGTGCCATAACCACCTTGTGTGAAGGAGCCATCAAAATATAAAGTCCATAGATGTGTAGATTCCATATTGAAGATTGATTCATCAAGAAACTCTGTAATAATAGGATGATCATTTGTCATAGGAGCATTGGCGAGTTGATCTATGATAGCTTGTCCTTTGATTTCTTTTCTTTCTATGTACTCAATATCAAACTCGCTAAGAATAACCACCCATTTAGCTAATCGTCCTCTGGGTGTTTCTTTGTTCAAGAGGTACTTAAGAGGATGAATTTTTGTAATGAGCTTTGTTTGGTGTGTAAGCATGTAATGTCTCAACCTTTGTGATGAAAAAACTATAGCAAGGCATGCTCTTTCAATAGGACTATAATTGAGCTTGTATCCCACTAGAGTATGACTGATGTAATATATTGGACATTCCTTTCATTCAGAGTCATGTTGTGTAAAAATTTCCCCCAGTGTTGTGGTAGTTGTGGATATATATAGAAGTAAAGGCTTGTCATCCATAGGATGTACTAATACTGGTGGTGTCATTAGATATTCTTTTATTTTCTGAAAAGCTTGTTCACACTTTTCATCCCATCTAAATGAAACATTCTTGTGCAATAGATGCTAAAAGGGTTGACATTTATCTACAAGTTGTGCTATAAAATTATGGATAGATTGAAGTTTTCCTTGTCATGATCTCAACTATCTAATATTCTTAAGTAGAGGCATTTCAAGTATAGCCTTTATTTTTGCAGGATCAACTTCAATTCCTTTAGATGAGACAATGTATCCAAGGAGTTTTCCAGAGGTTACCCCAAAGGAACATTTATTTGGATTCAGTTAGACCTTGTATTGTTATAATCTTGTGAAAATTTTATCCATGATCATCCTCTTTTTTCGATGTGTCCCTCGCTTCCCGGGTGTAGGATTTTCCCAACAAATCATCTACATAGTCTTCCAAATAGTTATGCATCATGTCATGGAAGATAGTGGTCATTGCACGTTGGTAGGTAGCTCTAGCATTCTTCAACCCAAAGGGCATGACATTCCAACAAAAGGTTCCCCAAGGACAAGTGAATTTTGTCTTAATTTGATCTTTAGGAGCAATTTTAATCTGATTGTATCCCCGAGAAACCATCCATGAGGGATGGACATTTCATGCCCCACTAATAAATCCACTATCATGTCAATGTTTGGAAGTGGGAAGTTATCCTTAGGACAAGCTTTGTTTAAATCTCTAAAATCTGTGCAAACTCATATGCCCCCATCAAGCTTTGAAACTGGTACTAAATTTGAAACCCAATCAACATAGTCATTAGGTTTGATAAATCCCACATCTAGCAACTTTTGTAATTCAACTTTTACCAATATAGCAATGTGTGGTGTATTTTTCTCAACTTTTGTTTTACAGGTTTTACCCCCGGTGGCAAAGACAAGTGATGCATTACTAGATCTAGATCAAGTCCTGGCATATCTGCATAGGACCATGCAAAGTTAACTTGTCTTTCCTTGTAAAACTATGTATGCTCTATTCTCTCTTCAGGTGTTAATGATTCTGCTAAATGAATTATCCTTGGTTTTTTGTTTGTGCCCAGATTTGTTGGTACTATCTTCTCCACCAACATAGATGATTTTTCATGATATACTGCTAAGGGAAGTGTGTCAATCCTTCTATCCTCCGGTGCCTCAAAGAGGTTTTCACCCTTGGATACATCCTTTATTTTTTCTTTTTTTGGGTCTAATAGTGTCGCAGAGCAGTTTTCACTAGAAGACCTATTTATATTTTCAATAATTTCTTGACTGAAAGGCTTGGCACTCCCCCCAAAATAAGTTGCATTGTTGAGTTCTATGATGAATCCTACTTTATGATCCTCAATGGGTGTGTTTTCTCATGCTCCTAGAAAATTTATGATTCCCTCATCATTTTCAAATACATCCAATTGTTGTGGTCACTTTTGTTCTAAATCAATGAGTTCTGGGTGAACCAAGGGTAAAGAATCATGATTCGAGTCAAGATTTTGAATGGATTCAACGCTACAAATATTATGATCAAGTTCAGGGGTAGGGACACTATCATAATCATAAATTCCAATGATGTCATTAATGGATCTATCCTCATTTTTCTATGTAGCTTTAGGGTATGTGCAAAATCATCATGGAAAAAATAGGTCCTTAAGTGGCAAAAAAATTAGAAAAATCAGTGTTAGGCAACTTGACATAAAAATTTGAATAAGTTATCTATATATTTTCAAAAATATGTAAGAATAGAATCTGCAGAAAATTGAATTTAGTTTCTAAACTACTAGGCTTATTTAAAAAATAAATAAAATATATTTTATGAAATTTGAAATTTTAATGTGTAGTAATTTAAATTTCAAGGAAAAAATAAGTAGGTGCGTCCCAATCAATTCACCCCAACTTTCATACAAATTATAATGATTTTTTTATAAGATTATATATATAAGTAGAGGAATCATGTCCGATGTGATGCATATTTTTTGTAATTTTTTCCAAGTAAATAATTAATTATGAATTTTATTACAACTTTTAAAAATATGTGCAACTTCATATAAGTTCCAATTCAATCTTAACTTGGTCAAAAACTTCATGAAATTTAATTTTTCTTTTCAATCCTATAGTATGTGAAGCATAAATGTGATGCATGATTCAAATTCTCTAAAAATGTGGGATACCATTTGAAAGTTATATATGTTTTTCTTTAATCAGCCTATCGATTAGGACTTTAGGGGTCATAATTTAAGAGAAAATGAGGGTGGCTGTGCGGTGGATCAAGGATAAATGTGCGGCAATATTATGGTAGCTGTAGGTATGGTCGCATCAATTTTTTACCCAAAATTGATGAAATGAAAAAGGGTTTCAGAGGAGATTCCTAGTTTCCACCAATATAAATAATGCTTTAATTAGTACTCCTACAAATAATTATTATTCATTTCTATTGTGAATTTTGACTAATGTCCCAATTCATTGTGGGTTGGATTGAAAAACGCCTATAACTTCCTTAAACGGTATCAAATTTGAATCCAAACATGCATCACATTCTACATTCACATATTATGATTTAAAAATAGAAAATTTAAATTTTCATTAAGTTTTGACCAAGCAGGTGGTCAAACATAATGAAGTTTTATATTTTTTAAAACTTGTAATAAAACAAATTAATTATTTACTTGGAAAAAAATTACAAAAAAATATGCATCACATCCTAACATGAGTCCTCTAATTATATCTAAAATTTTATAAAAAAATACTATCATTTTATTGTGGTTAGGGTGGTCAGACAAACACCTACTTGTTATTTTCTCCCTAAAATTTGGCACCACCGCATTGAAATTTCAAATTTCACCAAATAGATTTTATTTATTTTAAACAAAACCAGTAGTTTTTAGAGTAATCACATTAAATTTTATACAGATTGTATTGATACATATTTTTGAAATAATATAAATAACTTATTCAAATTTTACGCCAAGTTTCCTTAACACTGATTTTTCTTAATTTTTACACTTATGGGCCTATTTTTTCCATGATGATCCTGCACATACCCATGAATAATAATAATTTATTAAATTCAAATTAAAGCATAATTTATATTGGTTTAAAGCTGAGAATCTCCTCTAAAAACCCTTTTTGTTTCATCAATTTTGGGTAAAAAATTAGTTGTCAGCCACATACCCTAGAAATACGCATACTATTTCTTCTTTTTGGCCCATCATGATCTTGCACATACCCATTAGAGGTATATACTTCCTTACTTGAAGCACATGTGATACTCAAGGTCTTAACTTTCTGCACATCATATCCTAAACTAGGGACTTTTTGCATACGAGTACGTTGTATTGGTTCCAAGATACCCTGTTTCTGTAAGACAAGAGGACTTTTACCATCATATACCATTTGTTTCATAATATCAAATCCTTTTCCATATTGTTCAATAGGTTTCTTTATTTTAATCTATTATTTTTTGTATCTTTATCTTGTTATAACCAGTTTAGGAGATCAACTTCTTCTGTTTCATTATAAAGGGCTCCGCTTTTTTTGAAAGTAGTTGATTTACAAATCATTGTAGTATTTGCATATGATGTGGTCTTAGTCATTTGTGGTTTGCAATAGTTGTGGGGAGATAAAGGTAGCTTTATAATGCAAAGGGCAAAGGTAGCTTTATAATGCAAAGGGCACGATTAAAGGTATATTCTCCTACTCCTTGTTCTTTTACCTATATTTGATCTCGATTGCATTGGATTTTGAGGAAGATGCTTTTAAGGACTCAAGATCAACATATGCTTGGGAAGGAAATGCTTCACGATTGCTTGGGATAGTGATTTCATTTTTAGGGCTTAGATTATGGCAATACATGAAAGGGTTTGGATCCCCTCATATTGTGATTTCAACACCATTGTGGTGGAATTTAATGCACTGGTGGTATGTAGAAAGTACTTCTTTCATTGCATGAATCCAAGGTCTTCCAAGAAGGATATTATAGGTCAGTGGGAGATCAAGGACTTCGAAAACCACATCCTTTACCACATGGCCAATTCTAATTGGTATAGTAACTGATCCTTTAGATGAGAATTCCTCTTCATCATATGCCTTTATGGTAATCTTTTTACTTGGATCAATTGCATTTTCAGAGAACCCTAATTTTGTGATCAATTCTTGAGTACAAATATTAAGGCCTGATCCTCCATCTATCAAAACTCACTTGATCTTAACATTATGGATGAGGACATCAATGATTAAAGCTACATTATGTGGTTGTCGAAGGGATGAATCATCATTTTTAGTAAAACTAAGAGTATGAGGAGAAGTGATGTGTCCCACTATAGCTTGGAATTGATCTACATGTAGGTCTATAGGCACTGTTGTAGTAGCAAGTACTTTATCTAGGATAGCTTTATCCTCAAGAGATAGGTGTAGCAACTCGAGTATAGAAATTTGTGTGGGTGTTTTTCCTAAGTGCTCTATGAGGTTGTATTGTGAAACAGGTGTAGTAGGTTTGCAATTAGGACCTTTAAGGGTAATGGTGCCTTTGCAGGTAGTAACCTTGCAATCAAGTTCTTTTCCTTTTATGATGAAAGTGTTGACATGATTATCAACCTCACTAATGTTATGTATGGTATAGTCATACTTAGCAGTAGTATAATTTACACCATCAGCAAATTCAAGAGCCTTTCCTTTATCCTTGTCATGCTTAGGGAGAGGGTTTTTAAACACCTCATGATCAGAGTTACAAGGAGTGTGTCCATCAACTGATATCTTACTGTCATCAATAAGGTCTTGTATTAAATGTCAAAGTTTATTGCAATTATTAGTCTTATGTCCTTTTTGTCTATGATAGTCGCAAAAGTGATCTTCATTCCACCATGGGGGTTTGACTTGTGGATTATATTCCTTTATTTTGGGGAGCGTTATAATATTAATTTCAAGAAGTTCTTTTAATGTGGATTCAAGTGATTGTCCCAATGGTGTAAAATTTTGTTTAGGAAAAATTATGTGTTTTTCTTTTCCTTTATCTGAAGATGGACCTTTGAGATTGTAAACAGGTGATGATGTTTTAGTCGTTCTTGCATCAACAACTCCTTCATTGACTACATTATTGTTCTCAACCAAAAAAGGGGTCTTGTTGTTTGAATTCAATTTTTTATCCTTTTCATTATTAAGTTTAATAGTTCCATCATCGATGAGGGTTTTTTAAATTTGAAATCCCATTTATATGGCTTCATCAAAGGAATCCAAGCATTTGAGGTGAAGTTCCCTTCCGATTTATTTGTTCAAATTTCAACAAAAGAGGTCAACCAATTTTTGATCAAGAATGGAATAATGCAATCATTTTGTTAAATGTCTCCATCTTTGTAAAAATGACACAAAATATTCACCTTGTTTTTGTTTGGTGTTGAAAAGGTTTGTCATGGTCACTTTAAGGTCACAATTGAAACTATAATTGGAGACAAATCTATCAGCCAATTCTTGAAAAGATTTTATGGTCAGGGGTAATCGTGAAAACCATTCCATAGCCTCTCCTCTTAGACTGGAAGGAAATAATCTCATCAGGTATGTTTCATCAACGGAAAATTCCATGGTAGTGGCACAAAATTGTCTTAAGTGGCTCTCAGGATCTCCTTTTCCATTATATTTGTCAAGTTTTGGTATGTCCCAATGGTTAGGAAAAGGTTGCATTGGTATGCTTGGATCGAAGGGATAAGGTCATATGTCGTCAATGGAGAACTTGTGAGTCGATGTTTTACTATTTTTGGGAGTATCCAATTCTTGTCTTAATGTTCTAAGCTCATCCAAAATAGGATCATTTGTAGGTGCAGGTTTTGATGTCTTTGAAGATTGCTTGTAACTAGATTGTAGATAAAAGGGTCTATGATCTTTGATCCTACCATCATTGTTTGTTTTGGGATTCTTAGATTCACTAGATTTAGGTTGGTCATTCATTATGAGTAATGATATGTCAAAATCAAGAGGAATTTTGATTCCTTCATCAACAAGGGCCTTGAAGTATTGTTGTGGGTTACGTTTGACCACCTCTATAAGAAGTTTAGTGAACCTATTATCGTTAAGAGCTTCATTTATGGTGGATTGTGTTATTTCTTCACTATCAGTTTCACTTGTTTCACTAGTTGCAACACTAATGTTATCTTCCCCATCAAAGTCTTTCCCGCAAGGGTTCCCTTCTTCTTGAAACAATTTTTCTCTTATTCTAGGGGTCATAGGTGATTCGTTATGATTTTCAATCCAAGGTAATGTATGAGACCTAAGACTAGGATGCAAATGAAAAGGATATGATTCTAAGATGGGATATGAAAATGGTATGGTATGATATGACAAGCTAAGAATGCAAAAGCTAAAAGGAAACTCTAGGTCCAAAGTTGGTAATGGTGTAAAGGCTTTACTTGTGTTATGATGGATAGACACAAGGAACAATAATCAAGAGAGGGTATGTAGGAGATGATGGAATCCAAAAGGATTTCCCTACTCAAGGATAATGGTATGAATCCCAAACAAAAGGATGGTGAACCTCAAGTGATGAGGGTGATAGATAGCCAATAGTTTGATTTCAAGACATAGGAAGAGTAGCCTAAGTGGAAGCTAAAGGTTTTATTTGATCAATGATGAATATCCAAAGGGATAAATTATTAGAACATGCAAAGGTTAGGTGAGATGGTCTTGATATGAAAAAGTGGTTGAACATGAAAGAACTAGGTGGAATGATATATGTATGCAAGGGATATGTAATGTGACCTATGTATGCAAGACTGGGAACATGCAAGAACTAGGATGAAAGGGACATGAATATGTAAGGACCATGAATATACAAGGACTAGGTGGAATGCAAGGATTGAAAGATCAAAACTGAAGGATGATGACCACAAGAAATCTAAGTCATATGTTCAAATGGGATGTTTGTGTTGTTGGACGTTTTGAGGTTTGAAAAGTTTGAGATGTTGCAAGCTTCTTGGTATGATGTTTGTTTGAGGTTGATTGTTTGTGTTTAGATTTGTGAGTGTGGTGAATACTATTTGAAAATTCAGAAAACACTTGACAAGCACGATGTTTTGGTGTATGTAAATGCACACGAGGCAAGCACAATCCTAATAGGCCAATAGGCCAAGGGTTTGTATACTTCATATAGGCCACCAATATACCCCATATTGGTGCTAAACACCTTTCCTTCTCAAGAGCGAATAGCTTAGAAGTTTGGTGGCACTAGCTCCTCTCCACAGCTCATTAACATCATTCAGGCACATCAACTTCAGATTCTTGGGTATTCACTTCCCAAGAATTGCTATCTCTACTCAAGGGGATCAGTAGTGAGTATCTTTGGGCATGATACTATACCTTGCACTATACCAAGCAATGGCTGAAAAAGGTTGGTCTATAAAACAAAAGGTGTCTAGTAAGGGCATTCGGTTCATAGGGCATGATCCATGCACCGAGAGTCCCCTTTCGAATCCATCTCGTTGAAACCATACACATGATTCTTGGGCTTTCCCCAAGAATCCACTTTTATATATTGGGTGGAAGTCCCTCGGGTTCAGAGTGCTACCAGTCTGAATCGTCTTAGGGTGAGTACTTTTTCCCACCAGAATAGGCCCAAGTTCTAGAGTCAATAACTATTTCTGTTACACCAAGGATCGCTTGAAAGTGTAAGGGGAGAGGATACTTAGATTACTAAGCCTTAAAGGTTTCAAAAAATAAAGTGGGTCTAATTTTTTTATAAACTAGGTTTCACAAGGTGAGAGCATAATCATCTACCACCATCAAGCACAGTCAGACAGATTCAAGGACATGTTCATTTTAATGCACCAATGGAAGTTTTTTCTAAACTAGAAATCACAAACACATTGTTTGAGAAATGAGTCTTTGACTAACAGAGCTACAAAACCACAAATTAGTAGTTTCATAAATGTTTTGGACCAACAAGAAAACTACAAAAAACTAAGTTAGAACAAGAGATTAAAAACCAAACTAAAAGTTAGTAAATAACTAACCTAGAAAATAAAAAAGACTAAACTAAACTAAGAAAAAGAAATCAAAGAAAACTAAAAACTAAGAGCTCAATTTTTTTGTTGCTCCAAAAGGAGCAGTTTTTGGGAGCCCCACTCCGAAGCCACATGCTACAAACAAAAGATTAGTTAAAAAAAAAAAAAAACTTAAATGAAAACAACAAACTAAAATAGTGATAACTTTCCCAAAACTAAACAAAATTTTATACCGTAGATTTCTATTGAAAGCTAAAACATAGACTTTCAAAACCTAGAAAAAATTTTGCAAAATCCTACAAGACAAAAGTGTTACAAAAAAAAGAAAATTTGGGTTTTAACAGCTAAATCGTCAAAAAACCATGATCACTAAAATAGCCATAACTTTCTCAAATCTTAACAAAATTTTAAACCATTTGAAGTTTTGGAAAGTTGAGAACGAGGCCTGAAAAACCTAGATAACCATTTTAGAATATTTTATTTGACCATTTTCCTATGCTCAAAAGAAGATGATGGGATTTCATATGAATTCTTGGTTGTATCCTGCAAAACAATGAAAATAAACAAGAAAACAAACCAATTTGTCTGCAAAATTATAAGATTCACATCGGGTTCACCAGTAGGGTATGTGGTTGATGAATTTTTTTTATCCAAAATTGATGAAATGAAAAGGGTTTTTAGAGGATATTCTAAACTTTCCACTAATATAAATTATGTTTTAATTTGAAATTGATAAATTATTATTATTCATTTTCTATTAGAATTATGACTAAAATCATGATCGATAGGCTAATGGAAAAACATCTATAACTTTCAAATGGTATCACATTTTTTGAATCAAAAACATGTGTCACATTCTATGCTTCACATACTATAGGATTAAAAAATAAATAAAAAAAATTCATGAAGTTTTGACCAAGTTAAGGTGGTCAGAGATACAAGTTTTTATATTTTAAAAATTTGTAGTAAAAAATTCATAATTGATTTTTTACTTGGAAAAAATTTACAAAAAAATATGCGTCACATCTGGACATGAGTCCTCTACTTATATATAAAATTTTATAAAAAAATATTATCATTTTATTATGGTTATGGTGGTCAGATAGAACCAGCACTTCTTATTTTTTTCCTTGAAATTTAAAACTACAACATTGAAATTTCAAATTTTCATCAAATAGATTTTATTTATTTTTAAATAAACCTAGTAGTTTAGAAAATATAATAGAAAATGAATAATAATTATTTATTAAATTTAAATTAAATCATAATTTATATTGAAGGCTGAGAATCTCCTCTAAAAACCTTTTCCTTTCATCAATTTTGGGTAAAAAAAATTTGTCAGTGACATACCCTACAAATACCCATAATATTGCCACTTTTTGGCCCATCATGATTCTGCACATACCCAACTGTACATAATGGCTATGCAGAAGGGCAAAGAAAAGGTATGTAGTAGTGCTAGAATTTTTTTGTCGATGAAAGGAAATTTTTAGAAGCCATGAAGCATGAGCGTATGTGTTATGCATTGATTCCCAGAATGGAAAAGAAAGATTGTGAGAAGGTACTAGTATAAGTTTTTGGACTATTGGATGAGTTTCAAGAGATTATTTATGATAATGTACCTGAGGGTTTACCACCAATAGGGAAAATCAATCATCAGATTAACTTGATCCTTGGAGTCAGTTTGTCAAATAAGGTAACTCATAGAATGACTCCTACAGAAAATGAAGAGTTGAATAGAAAAGTTGAGGAGTTGTTGAGAAAGGGTTTGATTCAAGAGAGTTTGAGCCCATGTGCAATACCTTTAGTATTAGAATCAAAGAAGGATGGGGAGTGTAGGATGTGTACAAACTCTCGAGCCATAAATAAGATAACAATTAAATACAAATTTCCCATGTCAAGGATGGATGACCTGATGGATTGTTTCACTAGGGCATAGTACTTCACCAAGATTGATCTGAAGAGCGGATATCACTAGATCTGGATTCATGAAAAAGATGAATGGAAGACTTCCTTTAAGACCAAAGACGACCTATACGAGTGGTTAGTCATTCCCTTTTGGCTAACCAATGCCCCAAGCACAACCATGCAGCTCATGAATGAGGTATTGAAAAAGTCTCTAGGAATTTTTCTTAAAGTAATATTTTGGATGAGCATTTAATGCATATTCATAGAGCTTTTAAGAAGTTGAGACAAGAGAAATTGTTGATTAATCTAAAGAATTGTAGTTTTGTGAAGGAGTTAGTGTACTTGGGGTTTGTTGTCTCAACAGAAGCTCTCAAGATGGACCTAGAGAAGGTGAAGGCTATTCAAGAATGGCCTAGCCAAAGAACTAATATTGAGGTGAGATCTTTCCATGGTTTTTGCAGTTTCTAAAAAATTTCACTAGATATTTTAGTAGTATTTGTGTACCCTTGACTAAAACAATGAGAGGGGATAGAAAAGATCAAGTGGAGCACTAAAACAACAAAGAGTTTTGATCTGCTAAAGTTGAAGGTAACAAAGCAACCAATTTTAGCCCTCCTAAATTTTAATAAGGTTTTTTAGGTGGATTGTGATTCCAGTGGTTGTGCCATTAAAGCAACGATGATCGAAGAAGGTGAGCCCATTGCCTGTTTCAGTCAAAATTTAAATGATGAAAATAGAAAGTACTTTGTATATGATCAAGAATTTTATGAAATAGTTCAATCATTAAAGAAATGGAGACATTTTTTGTTACCAAAGGAATTTTTTCTATTTACTGATCATCAAGCATTACAGTATCTAAATAGTCAAGGAAACCTAGATCAAAGGCATATGAAATGGGTAGATTTTTTGCAGAGTTATACCATTATTTTAAAGCATAGGAGTGGGAAGTAGAATAGGGTTGCAAATGCCTTTAGTAGGAGACAAACATTGTTGACATAGATTTAGATTGAAGTGGTTGAGTTGAATGAGATTAAGAAATTGTTTCCTAAAGATATTGATTTTGTAGAAGCTTGGAGAGCTTGCAAGGAGCCTGTTATAGTTGACAGGATAAAGTGGTTGGATTTCATAATTTGGGATGACATGTTGTTTAAGGGAAGTCAATTGTGTATTATGAGGAGTTCCATGAGGGAGAAATTGATAAAGGAGAAGCATAGTGGAGGAATGGCAGGAAATTTTGGTTGGGATAAGACTATTGCCATGATCAGTGAGCATTATTATTGGCCTAAAGGATGTGAAGAATTTTGTGTAGAGTTGTAGGGTATGTCAAATAGATAAAGGAGTGAGCTAGAATATTGGGTTGTATCAGCCCTTACCTATACCAAAGAGGCCTTGGGAAGATATAAGTATGCACTTGGTTCCTAGTTTTCCAAGGACACAAAGAGGGAATGGTTCAGTATTTGTGGTAGTTTACAAGTTTTCAAAGATGGCACATTTCATCCTATGCCAGAAGACCCATGATGTAGTCCACATTGCTGACCTGTTCTTCAGAGAAGTGGTAAGACTACATGGCTGTCAAAGAGTATAGTCTTAGATCATGATACCAATTTTGTGGGATACTTTTGGAGGACCTTGTGGAAAAAGTTGAAGATGGAGTTGAAGTTTAGTTCTGCACACCATCGACAAACTAATGGATAGACAAAGTTTGTGAACAAAAGTTTGGGTAACCTATTGAGATGCTTGGTAAGATATAAAGCCAAGGGATGGGACTTGATCTTACCTCAGGTAGAATTTACTTAGAAGAAATCTATCAACTAGAGCATAGGAAGAACACCTTTCCAAATTGTGTATGGAGGTAGTCCATGAACTACTCGAGAACTCAGAAAGATGGAGCAAAAGAAGAAGACAAGTGCCGAAGCTAAATATTTTGTAGAGCACATCAAGAATATACATGAGAAGGTAAGATAACATATTAACAAGATGAATATGCAATATAAGGCTAAGGCAGATTAGAGGAGGAGTTATATGGAGTTTCAGATTGGTGATGAAGTGATAGTACACTTGACGAAAGAAAGGTTTCTAGTGGGAACTGATAAAAACTTGAAGATGAAGAAGTTCGGTCCTTATAAAATTTTGAAGCGGCATGAATTAGGGAATGCATATGAGGTAGAGTTTTTGTATGGAATCAACATTTTCCCTATGTTTAATATTTCAGATTTGATAGAGTATCATGATGGTGGTGCAAAGGAAGTACCAACAATGGAACAGTGTGGCATTCCAGCACCTTCTTCTGACAAGGAGGAGATTGAAGAAATCTTGGACAACCATGTGGGAAGGAGTACCAAAAATAGGTAGTATGAGTAATATCTGGTGAAGTGGAAAGGAATGCCTATGGAAAATTCATCCTAGTTGTCTAAGGCATAGGTTGACCGTTTGGGTTTTCCTCAAGCATCTAAGACGTGATGGGCTCACTTCTCAAATTACCCTAGGTGTCTGATGTAGAAGCATCCAGTTGTGTGAGGGAAATCTCGCGTCACCCAAAACTATGCTTTTCATTTATGTTCCTTTTTTTAAATTTTTCTAGATGTTTTTTGCATTTCTTCATACCCTTTTTATCGAATAAGAGTTCCCAACTTTCATAATTGCTTTTCTACTTTTTCTTCTAAACTGTTATTTTTAGCAGGTGTGAATTTGAAGGCATGGGAAGAAAAAAAATTATGAGAATGTTCAGGATGGAAAATTAAGCAGTTTGGTGAAAGAATCAGGCCAAGATCATTGACAGTTTGAAAGTTATTCAAGTTTAAGTTTTTTTCTTTTTTCCCTAAAAAACCTTGTAAGCCCAGTTTGAGGCACTAAATGGTCCTGCACAGGTCTATAATTTTTTATAATAGATAGTATTGATTCTTAGTGTCTTCTTCACTAGGAGACCTTTCCGACGGTGCAAACGGTTCTAAAAAAAAAGTCTTGGATCAAAAGTTATGGCTTCCAGAAGTTGGCCTATTTTTGGAAAATTTTCAATTTTCGAATTTGGACTCAATTTTTTAATTTCAAATTGTAATTTTTGGTGCCAAACTACAAAAACTCTTATCTTGATTTTTTTTGGCTCCAAAATAAAAAGGTACTATTTATGGGATACCTATTCATTTTTGGGTAACTTTTTGGGGAAAAGAGTTTGCATGCTGTGAAAGGGGAACCTCGGTAATTTTTTGTAAGTCTATAATTTGCATGTATCATAGAGCTCAAGGATTTGAGATCCTATGTATATAAGATTTCTATATTTTTAAATAAAATATTATTCTCTATTTTGTGAGTGTTATTCTATGTCTCGTGTTTTCTCCCTCGTTAGGTGGTATTAGAGTGGGTTTTCTTCAGCATGTGGATAGATCGTCGATCATGAGATAGTTCACACTAGGACCATGTCTATGGGTTTGAGCTATTCCAGATGCCTACAAAAGTGATGCCTAGTAGGTGTGGTGGTGCCAGAGGTGGAAGAGGTGGTAGAAATGCTAGTGGAAGAGATCCATTTAAGGCTAAGGGTTACAGAGCCCTCTAGAGATAAATTGGTGCATTGCAGGAACAAATGAGAAGAGGGTTAGACCCGAGAAGGAAGGAGAAAGGAAGGATGAAGATATAGATGTAGAAGAGGAAGAAAAAGTGATTGATCAAGATCAAATATAGTTGATTAGGGCCATTTCAAAGATTGCAAAATTTCCCAAAATAGAAGTTGCCAATTATTTTGGAAGTCTGAACCTGGAAGAGTTGATCGACTGGATCAATCAATTATAAGAGTATTGTGAGTATGAAGAAGTAGAGGACCTAGATTGGGTTAAGTTTGTAAAAATGAAGCTGAAGGGCCATTCCAATATCTTGTGGAAAGAGGTCCATTTGGAGAGAAATATAAGAGAAAAGGAAAGATTTGCAGCTGGGATCACATGGTGGAGAAACTGAAGAAGTGGTTCATACCAGTGAACTATGAGTTAGATGTGTTGAAGAAATTGCAAGGGTTGAAGCGAGGAAGTAGATATGTGAGAGAATACACATAATATTTTAACAAGATGATAATCAAAATATGCCATAAAGAGGCCAGCAAGGAGAAGGTAGCCCATTATCTTAATAGGTTATGATTGAGCATTCAAGAGGAACTAAGCAAAGTCAGAATGACCACCATTGAGGATGTGTACCAGTTTTCTTTGAAAATTGAGGAGAAACTAAACAAAAGATTTGACAGCAAGCAAAAAGGATGAGGAGGTCAAAGCAGAAGGGGTAGTGGAAGATCTTCTAGGAGCTGAAATGAGGATGAAAGAAAAAAAGAAGATGTGGGTACTAGTTGAAGCCAGAAGAATGATAACTTCTACCACCCTCATGATCAAAATAATGGTGTTCAAAAAGGCAGAGGATGATGAAGATATGGGCCAAAACCCGGAAGAGATAGTTTTAGAGGAACTTGTTTCCATTGTGGTGAAGAAGGGCATCGAGCCTATGAATATCCACAATACCAAGGAAGGATAGATAGAAGGCCAAAAGTTCATGGAAGGGATGCACATGTAGATGAGGAGACTCAATATGAGCCTTCATATGATACAAAAATGGGAGAAGCCCTAGAGGTTAGAAGAGCCCTGGTAACTGAACAGACAGAGCTAGAACAAAGGAAAAATATGTTTCGTGAAAGGTGCAAGTGTGAAGACAAATGTAGTAATTTATTTATTGATAGTGGGAGCACTAATAATCTAGTTTCAGAAGAGATGGTTACGAAATTGAAGCTGAAAAGGGAAAGGCATCCACATCCATATCGGATTGCCTAGTTGCAGAAAGACCACAAAGTCTTGGTCAATGAACAGTGCCTAGTGAAGTTCAAGATTGAAAGCTATTGTGATGAGGTACTATGTGATATCATTCCCATGGATGCATGTCACGTGTTGTTGGGGAGGCTATGGCAGTTCGATAGGTGAGATATACATGATGTCCATGCAAACACTTATTCCTTGATGAAGGATAGAGTCCGCCATAAGTTGTAAACCTTCAAGAAGGATGAAGAAAAGGTATGCAGTAGTGCTATAATTTGTTTTTTCAATGGAAGGAAATTTTTAGAAGGCATAAAGCATGAGTGTATGTGTTATGCATTAATTCCTAGAATGGAAAATGAAGATAGTGAGAAGATGCTAGTAGAAGTTTCTAGACTATTTGATGAGTTTCAAGAGATTATTTCTAATAATGTACCTAAGGGTTTACCACTAACGAGGAAGATTAGTCATCAAATTCACTTTATCCCTAGATCCAATTTTCCAAATAACGTACCTCACAGAATGACTTTTGTAGAAAATGAGTTGAACAGACAAGTTCAGGAGTTGTTGAGAAAGGGTTTGATTCGAGAGAGTCTAAGCCCATGTGCAGTACCTATAGTTCTAGCACTAAAGAAGGACGGGGAGTGGAGGATGCGTATAGACTCTCAAGCCATAAATAAGATAATAATCAAATACATATTTCTTGTGCCATTGATAGATGACCTAATGGGCTGATTCAGTGGAGCACAGTAGTTCACAAAGATTGATCTAAAGAGTGGATATCACTAGATCCAAATTCTTGAGGGAGATGAATGGAAGACTACCTTCAAGACCAAAGAGGGCCTATATGAGTGGTTGGTCATGTCCTTTGGGCTAACCAATGCATCAAGCACCTTCATGCAGCTCATGAATGAGGTATTGAAAGAGTTTCTTGGAAGTTTTATTATTGTATATCTAGATGATATTTTTATTTTTAGTAAGATTTTGGATGAGAATTTAATGCATAGTCATAGAGATTTTGAGAAGTTGAGAGGAGAGAAATTGTTGATTAATTTGAAGAAGTGTAGTTTTGTGAAGGAGTTAGTGTACTTGGGGTTTTTCGTCTTGACAGAAGCTCTTAGGATGGACCTAGAGAAGGTGAAGGGTATTCTAGAATGGCCTACCCTAAGAACTACTACTAGGGTGAGGTCTTTACATGGTTTGGCTAGATTTTACAAAATTTTCATTAGAAATTTTAGTAGTATTTGTCCACCCCTGACTGAAACAATGAGAGGGGATAGAAAAGAGTTCAAGTGGAGCACTAGAGCAGTGAAGATTTTTGGTTTCTTAAAGCAGAAGGTGATAAAGCAACCAGATTTAGGCCTCCTAGATTTCAATAAGGTGTTTTAGATGGATTTCGATGCTATTGGTTGCGCCTGTGTATATGCTTAATTGTAATCTAAATGAAAACATAAAACACTAAATGAAACCTTAAACCAAAGAAATTGAACTAAATTTAAATAAACAAAATCCTTCAGTGCTGTCCCATTTTTCTCTATCCACAAAGATTCTTTTGAAGCTTTTTGGCTCTCAGATTGTGTAAGCTTCTCCAAATGGCTGCTGCAGAACGAGTATGCAAAGGAAAACTATTCTAGATGCTAATGAAAGTTAAAATGCAGATGAATATGGACAGGGGCTGTGGATTATGTACAGGGGCTGTGAATTGAAAATGTCATGATTCTACTGCTATTAGGCTATGATTCTATGCTATTGCTATGAAAATACTCTATGAATGCTAATGCTACTTGCAATTTTCCTATAGTTTACTTGCTTAAACTTCTATATGATTTGGAGCTCTCGGCAGCTGTATTTATAGATTTTTTGCAGGCTTCATCCCGGCTGGCAAGAATCTACGGCTATGAATTGTCTGGTAGGTTTGAATGGTGAGAGATTGAGAGGTTGAGAAGAAAATGGGGGAGGTTGAGAGGTTGGAGAGAAGAATGGAAGCTTGTCTTCAACCCACGGGAACAAGCCTGCACAAAAACAGAGAAATTTAATTTTCTGTTTTGGCAGTTTGTTTCCCGGGAGTTGAAGATAAATCCCAAATTAAATAAATATTTAAATTTATTTAATTTTATTTATTACTTTTGATATTTGATTTTTGATTTTTGAAAACTATAGAAGAATTAATTAAATATTTTGTAATATTTAATCATGATGTGGCTTTAGAAGATTTTTGAAATATTTAGAAGAATTTAATTAAATATTTTTGGAAATATTTAATTATGAATAGATTTTTTGAATTGGTGGAGGAATTTTTGGTAGTTTTAAAATAAATATTGGATTAGAAATAGTAAATATTTTGGAATATATTAATTATAAATGATATTTAGAAGAATTTATAATATTTTAATTTTTGTTTTGAATAAAATATTCAAACTAAGATTATATGATAGTGTAATACTCTAAATAAATTTGTAACATTTATTTAATTAATTAAGAAATAAATATGAAAAGGTGATTAAATATCTAATCGAAATGAAATCATGAACAATATAAATAAATTATTTAAATTTATTTATACGTAGATAGAATCAAAAGATTTTAATTAAATATTAAAAATATTTAATTAATTACCAGATAATGTGATATGACCATTTTTAAGTGTATACATTTTGCCCCTCTTTGAAGTGATGTGTTTTACGCATTACTTCAAAGAATTTTGAAATTTTGCCCCAAATATTGATTTGAAATGTTGATAGATGTATGCCCCCGCGAACGATGAATCGATATTTGAATTTTTGAATTTTTTTTTTTTGTTTAAATTTTTGAATTTTTGAATTTTGATGATTTTAAAGATATCGATTTATCGTTCGAAACTTATGATATGAAGAAATTGCCCTGATAAGATATGAAATGAAAATTTGGTGAAGAAATTGCCCCTGGGATGTGAAAATATGATAAAATGCCCCAATTTTACCATTATATAGGTTAAAAATGTCATTTTCCATGTCATTTTCAATTTTAACCTAGTAAAATTTGCAAATATTGAGCTCTGAGTTGATAATCATGGCACTTCTAGTTCACCTGCACCATTTCGAGCGTATCCGACGTCATCAGCGGCCGGCGCACTACGGACCTCCGGTATGTGTCTCGCAAATTCCTGTCTTTCGAAAATTTTGTTTTTGCGCACGTTTCTAATATGTATTATAGAAGTTTTTGAGTTTTAGCGCTCTTAAGATTTTTCATAGCGCAATCAATAATTTTCATAGCGCGTTTAATACTGTAGCGCCCTTAAGGCGTATCGTAGCGCATTTGAAATTTTCCATAGCGCATACAATGTCGTAGCGCCCGTGAACTATTTCGTAGCGCATATGATATGTATTGTAGCGCTATTGATTTATTAGCGCACTTGAAATCTATTACAGCGCTTTTGATATGTCTTGTAGCGCAAAATATTTCATAGCGCATATGATAAGTTTTGTAGCGCTCTTGATTGATTCTGTAGCGCAAAAGTTTCTTTAGCGATGATAAGGAATTTTGTAGCGCCCACAATTAGTTCTGTAGCGCTTTTTGTTCCACATGATAAATTTGTTTCCCAAATTGTTGGAGAACAAATAGTAGCTGATAAATTTTCTTTTAAAGTTGTTAAAAACAAATAGGATAGATAAGTTTTCTCCTAAAGTTGTTAGAAAGAAACTTGATGTTGATTATTTGCGTTCCATGATGATGAAAAACAAATAATTTGATTGATTCATTTTGGATTGGTGCTAACATACCCTTTGATGCTTGTATTAACTTTCAACATTTCAAAGCTCTATGATGATACAAAAAGCATGTATAAGCTCTCCAAATGGCAATATGGTATGAATGTCCTGCATGTGTGCGGCAAAAGAATCTCTGTGGATAGAGAAAAATGGGACAGCACTGAAGGATTTTGTTTATTTAAATTTAGTTCAATTTCTTTAGTTTAAGGTTTCATTTAGTGTTTTATGTTTTCATTTAGATTACAATTAAGCATATACACATTTTTGGCGCCCAAAAAACAATGTTCGAAAACTGACTCGGTTAGTTACTACACTAGGTTCGTAGTAAGGATTTTGTTTATTTAAATTTAGTTCAATTTCTTTAGTTAAAGGTTTCATTTAGTGTTTTATGTTTTCATTTAGATTACAATTAAGCATATACACATTTTTGGCGCCCACCGTGGGGCCTATGCCCCTTTTTAATGTTTTGTTTGCAGTTTTTTTTTGACAAGTTATAGGAAAAATAGCGGAATAGCGTAGACGACACGTTTTTGGAAGAACACT
>VDFB02012660.1:0-17431 GCA_007258455.2 Sequoia sempervirens
CTCTCTCCATTAGTCTCCATATCTCTCCCAAGTTCTTCACACTCAACCATATGAAACCAAACATCTAGGAGGAATATTATGATCAAAGAGAGAACTTTCAAAACAAACCTTATTCTTGTTCCACACTAATATGTACCCAAGCTGTGTAAAGTAAGATCTCCTTCACCATTCCCATAATGAAAAGATATCAACATCTAACATTCAAATCAAATTAAAACATAGAAGTAATAGATGTAAACCTCTCATACCAAAGGTAGATCAAACCAACCAATCATTCCCACAACAAAGGGAATATTCCCAAAGCAACAAACCATTTTATGTACCTCTCCAAATAAGCCCCCAGAACTAGATCCATAGCTCAAGACCAAAACAAGGAGAACAACAAAAATCCATAAACCATGCATCTTCTTAACAAGTCTTCAAAAAAATTATATTCAAGACTAACTCATCTAAGAAGACAAGAAAAAAATAAAGAATACATATGATATTCAAGCGGGCAAGACCTCTCACATCATTCACCTACCAAGTAGACCAAGAGTGAGATACAATATTATTCTATATACACAACACCAAGAAATGATAATCTTCTCTTCAGGTCCATAATGGATTCACTTTCATAACCAAGTGTAGGTTCCTCAGTCTTTCTATTGAAATCCTCCTCAAAGAGTAACCATCTCATCGTACAATCCCATAAATAATAGATCTCTTAGCCTCACCCAAGTCTCTCTAGTTTCCATGAGCATAAACCAATCAATCCATGCCAAATTTAAATGCAACCTTGGAAAATCATGAATCTCCAAGAAAATGATTAATACTCAAAACCAAAGCTCGTACAAATAAGACCATTATCAAAATTAAACTATAGAATCAAGATCATATCATGACATCATGATATAACATACCCTCTTAGGATATCACATGAAAATAACCATCCATCATCAAATGATGAATCGGCATCACTGCCAAAGCTCCCATTAAACTGTGTAATCAAGCTCTCTAGGAATCATGATAACCATCTCCTAACTAAAGATCCTCCATGGCCCCAACACAATCAAACAACTCAACACAATGAGCTCCCAAAAGGTTAAGTACAAACATAATCTCCAAACCAAGAAGATATAATTTCCACACATCCTTTGTCAATAAAACCAAAGATGTAATTAAACTCTCATTTCTATCTAAAGGAAAAATCCAAGAGCTCCTTATGACACCAACAACCATTACAAAATTTTATCCATCTTCTAATCAAAGATTATCCATGGATCACTACACACTGTAACAATAATTAGAACCAAAATCTTGAAACAAAGAAGATAGAACACATTATGTAACTGCATAAATCTCCCGCTAAAAGTAATGTCAAGTTATACTGTCACATCTGGTTTTCTAAAAAAAGCATTCACTATTTTTAGTAAACCCAATTTTTGAAATAGCAAGTCAGGTGTTGTGGATGAATTGGGTACCAATTTTAAAATTACTTATATTGTGATCTAATCCTCACTGTGGTTTTTCCCTCATTAGTTTTTCCATGTAAATCTAGTGTTCTGTTGTGTATGGTGTTGTTTCAATTTGTTTATATACATTTCATGATTAATCTCTATAACAAAATAATGGTTTAATGAATTCTTGTGGATTTGATTACTATTAAGGGTTTTAATGTTTTAATTTGATACAATTGATTCATCCCCCCCTCTCAATTGTCTTGTTCGTTCAACAATTGGTATCAGAACAAGGTTCCTTTGAGAAGAGCTTAATCACTTATCTAGGATGGTAAATAAGTTAGATTTCCCTAAGTTTGATGGCACAGACTATGCATTTTGAAAGATAAAGATGGAAGGATATCTAGCATCTCATGGGTATGAGATTGAAAAGGAAATAAACAATACATATGTTGCACTTGCAAATGCTTCAAGTAGAAGTGATGAGATCAAGGCATATGAGGTAAATGCTAAGGTTAGAGAGAATTTATGAAGTAGATGATAAGGTTAAACAAGCAAAGCTATAGAATCTGAAGGCATAATTTGAGACCCTGCAAATGTCTAAAGATGAAACAATTACAATTTACATGCAAAGAGTTGATGAACCAGTAAGTTCAATGAGAGGTCTTGGTGCACAAGTCAAAGAACCTAGAGTTTTAATGAAAGTTCTTAGATCTCTTCCTAATTCTCACAGTGAAAAGGTATCTACTATTGAGGAATTTTCAAATTTTAATACTTATTCTAGAGATCAATTGCTTGGTACACTAACTTCATTTGAAATGAGAGGAATTGGTTTTAAAAATGGTACAAAAGTGGAGACTGCTTTCAAGGATGTAAAATTAGAAAAGGTTGAAGATTCAAAAGGAGAAGATCTTGATGATGTGGAAGCTAAATTTGTAAGAAGGATGAAAAAGGGCACCAGTAAGTACAAAGGTAAACTACCTTTCTAATGTTCTAGCTGTGGAAAGATAGGTCATTATGCTTCAAGATGTCCAAATAGAGTTGTGAACAATAAAATTAAGGATAACAAAGGAAATATGATTAAAATAAGTTACTATGTTAGAGAAGATGTTGGTATTTCTAATGATGAATCTAATTATGGAGATGTTGACGAAAATGAATGCTTGTTCTTAGCTTTAAAAGATGAATCTACTTCTACTAACTCTAAAATTTGTGTGAAGGAAAGTGTTTCAGAGAAGAAGGATAAGGTTGAAGGTACTTTGGTTTCCACTTTTCATATTAAACATGATAAGAACTACTGGTTTCTTGAAAATGGATGCTCTAATCACATGACCGAAGAAAAAAGTAAGTTTGTTAAACTTGAAAATTATGATGGAGGATTAGTTAAATTTGGAGATGGTTCAAGAGTTAAGATTTTTGGAATAGGTTCAATCAGTTTTTATGGAAAGCATAATATTGAAAATGTTTACTGTGTTAAAGGCTTAACGCGTAATCTTTTGAGTGTTGGAAAAATGTGTAGCAAAGGATATAATCTTGTGTTTAAGGGTGAAAGATGTGAGATCATAAAAGGGTTTGGAATTGTGATTGTTGTTGGTAAGAAGGCAGATGGAAATATCTATCAGCTTAAGTTTGTTGATGGCCATTGCTTTATGTTTCAGATTAATGATAGTTGGCTATGGCACTAGAGGATGTGTCACATGAATTTTGACAATTTGGTTAGAATCAGTCCAGTTCATGCAGTAAGAGACCTACCAAGAATTAAAAATCCTATCAATGTCATTTGTAAGAATTATTAATTTGGAAAGAAAATAAGGAGTAGTTTCAAGGGAAAGGAACAATCTACTACCAAACTACTAGAATTAATACATACAAATATTTTTGGTCCTACAAGGGTGAGAAGTCTTCAAGGTGACAAGTATTTCATGCTTTTTATTGATGATTACTCTAGAATGATATGGGTTGCTTTTTTTAGAGAGAAATATGATGCTCTAGATAGATTCAAAGCATTTAAATCTATGGTTGAGAATGAAATGGATTTGAAAATTAAATTTTTAAGGTCTAACAAAGGTGGAGAATTCACCTCCAATGAGTTTAACATGTTTTATGAAGTTCATGGAATAAAGAGACACTTGTTTGCCCCTAGAACTCCTCAGAAGAATGGAGTAGTTGAAAGGAAAAATAATATTGTTCAAGAAGTTGCAAGGACTATGATGAAAAAATCTATTCTACTAGAATTCTAATAGAGAGAAGCAATTCATACTATTTTTTATATACTTAACAGAGTTCAAGCCAAAGCTAATAGCATAAAGACTCCCTATGAGTTGTGATATGGAATAATTCCTATTGTCAAGTACTTTAGAGTATTCGGAAGCAAATGTTATATCAAAAGAGATGAAGAAAAATTAGGAAAGTTTGATGCAAGGTCTGATGAAGGTATCTCCCTTGGATATTTTACTAAAATAAAAGCTTGTAGATGTTACAACAAAATTCCAAGACATATTGTTCAAAGTGAAAATGTTAAGGTTGATGAAGATTTGTAGAATTCAGTTGCTATAGATGGATATGTGTTAGATGAACCTGCTTGCAGAGAAGAATAAAAATCTAAGGAAAAAGAAGTGCAAAATGAAGAGGAAGAAGCTTTGGAAAAGAACCCTAAGTATATGCAAAGAAATCACTTCAAAGAATAGATTATTGGATACAAGAGGAAAGGAGTATTAAAAAGAAGTGGATCTATTGAAGTTGAGGTAAATTTGTGTTTACTTTTTAAATTTGAACCAAAACAGTGAGTGAGGCATGCAAAGATGAACATTAGATGAAAGCAATGGAAGAACTTATGTGAATTGAGAAAAATAAGACTTGGGAACTAGTTCATAGATTGACAAACAAGAACATAATTGGAACTAAGTGGGTATTTAGAAACAAACTAAATGAAGATGGATAAGAGGTAAGGAATAAAGCAAGACTTGTGTGTAAGGGTTACTCACAAGTGGAAGGAATAGACTTTGAACAAAATTTTGCACCGGTGGGTAGAATGGAAGCAATCAGAATGTTTTTGGAATTTTCATCATATAAAGACTTTAAATTTTATTAGATGGAGGTGAATTCTACTTTTCTAAATGGTGAGTTGGAAGAAGAGGTTTACATGGAACAACCAAAAGGATTTCAGCTATTAGATCAATCAAATATGGTTTGCAAATTGAATAAGGAATTGTGTGGATTGAAGCAAACTCCCAAAGCTTGGTATGTAAGATTCAAAAAATATTTGATACATCAATGATTCAGTAAAGGCACCTCAGATAGTAATCTTTACTTCAAATTTGAGGAAGAAAAAATCTTGATAGTAGTTGTGTATGTGGATGACATTATCTTTGGAGGCTATGAAGCTATGTGTAAGAAATTTGCAAAGGAGATACAAAAAGATTTTGAGATGTCAATGTTGGGGGAGATGAATTTCTTCCTCGGGCTACAAATCAATCAAATAGATAAAGGTGTATTCATTTCACAGTCAAAGTATGTCAAAGAGATGTTGAAGAAGTTTGGAATGGATGACTCCAAATCGGTATGTACTCCTATGGTGGATGGTTGCAAATTAAGAAAGGATGATGAATCACCTAAGGTTGATCAGAGCAAGTATAGATCTATGATTGGTGGATTGCTATATCTAACTACTACTAGATCGGATATCATGCATGTAGTTTGTCTTGTAGCTAGATTTCAAGAAGATCTTAAAGAGACACATGTTGTAGAAATGAATAGGATATTTAGATACTTAAATGACACTTTGGATTATGGCTTGTGGTATCCTAAGGATACTAATTTCACATTAAATGCATACATAGATGTAGATTGGGTTGGTTGTGTTGATGATAGGAAAAATACAAGTGGTGATACATTCTTTCTTAGATGCATATTGGTGTCATGGTTGAGTAAGAAGCAAGATTCAGTTTCTTTATCCACTACAGAGGTTGAATATATTACAACAACATCATGTTGCACACAAGTACTATGGATGAGATAGGAATTGAAGGATATCAAAGTAATGTATGATGAGCCTATTTCTATCTTTTGTGATAATATAAGTGCAATTAACATTTCAAAGAGTCTAGTGATGCATTTAAGAACAAAGCATATATCAATCAGGTATCACTTTTTTAGAGAGAAGGTTATGGAGAATGAGGTGAAGCTTGAATATGTAACTACAAAGGATTAGATTGCTGACATATTCACCAAGGCTCTTCCTAAAGATACTTTTGAGTATCTCAGAGAGAGGTTGGGGTTCATTGCCTCTCCTTCTTTGAACTAGATGCATATAGAGATGCATCAATCCAGTGGATTTATGGATTCATCTCTTGTTTGGAATGATGTTGGTGGCTACCTCTCAGGGGGAGTAGGTAGTGTTATGTGTTTTCATTGTGTAGATTTGTCGATTTGGTTGTGTGTACTCCTAAGTGGGAGTATTCAGAGTAGTAAAAGGGAAGTGATGTGAAGTTGCAAGTATCTTGGTTCAGTTCCAAAAGGGGAGAATAATGCAAAACACTTTATCATTTTCCATTGATGTCAAAGGGGGAGAAAGAATCATGTGAAAAAGTATATCTACATAGGGGGAGAGAAAATGAAAGAGTAAATAGTTGTGTTCAGAGCTGTTGTGTTGTCCTTGATAGTTTTTCACATTATATGTTGTCATCAATAAAAAAGGGAGAGATTGTTGCAAGTATGAAGGTGTTGTGATTGATGTCAACAAGTTGGTGTTGCCATTGATGTCAAATATGTGTTGAGGAATAATGTTACATGTTGAAGATGTCGATGATATTGAAAAAATTGTGAAAAAGAGGGAAATAAATTGTTACAATTAATGCATGTATGGAATAGCCTTGTTTGTGCATGTATAGTTGAGATATTGAGGAAGTGTTGTGAGTAAATGGATTTATCTTTGTCTTGTAGTGTCTAGAGATGTGTTGGAATGAAGTAATGTGCTAAGATGGTGTCTCTAGTACTTGGTTTCCAATTGCTTTTGAGAAAAATAGATGAATATAGAAAATAGTGTTGTGCAAGTGTTCAAAACGTGCTCTAGGATGTGATTTTCATTTCTTCTCAGTTGATGCTATGCATGTACGAATCTTATATGTTGTTTAAGGCTATCAATAGTTGTTATCCAGATTTTGGGCATCTAGATCATTGTACAATTTGAGATAAGTTCACCAATATGTTGACTGGTTTTGCAGTGTTGTGTTCAGAGGCATCTGGGAGATATGTTTATGCTCTACATTTCTCTGCAAATGTGTTTCAAGACTTGTGGTTGTTAATGATAGTTGATGATGGTTGTCTCTTTCCTATGTCAAGTTAATTCATGGTTTGGTGTATTAGAAGGTCTTCTAAGCTACAGAGTATTATTGTGTCTGGCAGTGTTGTCTAGATAACATAATGTTTATAATTTGAAGGTGTAATTTTTTTGCGAAGGAGTTTGTTGGTTTCTAGGATGTTCTTAGATCATGTTTAGGTGAAGTTTGTTGTCTGAGAGTTTTGGATTGATAAAATGAATTGTGTACTTAATATTTTTATGGTGTTTAGCACAAAGATAACTTTAAGAAATCCCCCCCTCGGTGAAGGTGTAAAATCTTGGCGAATCTTTCCTTTTATTTGAAAAAAAATTATTAATTTTCCTGGAAAATCTATGCACATTATTAAAAAAAATTATAAAATCTTGGTGAATATTAATGAATAATTGGTAAAAATAATAATCATAGTGGAAAATCCTAGCAAATAATCACTAAAAATATTAATTACAATGACGAATCTCTCCTTTAAAAATTTACATAGTTGGTCGGCGCAGTGCCCCCATATATTTTTTGTTTTTTGTAATATTGAAGTAGGGGCTTAGGGGTGGCAACCAATGGTGGGGTCAAGGGGGAAAATCCCTCTTGTGGGGGTCGAGGGGGAGAAACCCCCTCGTAGGGTCCAAGGACAGCAGCCCCGATGCGCTCTTGTCGTGATACAAGCAAGGTCGAAGGGCAGAGCCACTCGCCACCAAACATAAATTCACTATTAAAAATGCATTGGAGCACACACAGATTAAGTGTTTTTTAAAAATGTCACTTTAAAATTAAGACTAAATGAAAAGTGAAAATGTTACCATCGATTAGCTTTTTAATCGAATGGTTGCAAGTTAATTCCATGACCTAATACACATGTGCCATTTAAAAGGCTTGTTGAGGCCCAAAATTTGTTTTGGGCCATATGATTAGATTTAATCATGTGGCCCAAAACAAATTTTGGGCCTCAACAATCCTTTTAAAAGGCACATGCATATTAGGTCACAGAATCAACCTACAACCATCCAATTAAAAATCTAATCGATGGCAATAAATAAAATCCCCAAAATTAAATGGTAATTTATTATTAGTGGTGATATTGCCCCAAAATTAATGGTAGGTGTAGACGTCCAATTTGATCACTTCCCTATGATCAAACGCATCTCCTTATTCATCCAGTTGCTCATCCCCTATGTCAATATTAATTAAACCATTTGTTTAATTAATACCCTGCATCTTGCATAAGGGTCCTAAAGTATTTAATTTAATATTTTACCCCTCTTCCTCCTCTAAATTAAATAAATATACCTTTTATTTAATTTAGTCATATCCCCTTTTTAAATTAAAATTCATTTTTAATTCCTCTTTTCTCTCTCATGGTCACATCCTCCAAATTTTGCAAGTTGGTCCCCTAATCCATCTTAATTACTTCATCTTCTTCTAATTAACTAGGGTTAGCATGTGTACACCTTTAATCATCATTAAGGTCACATCCTCCATAATCTCCCACTTGCTTCTAATGAGTCATTAGTCCATCTAACTAAGTACTTGCACAACCTTAATCATTTAGTTAGCCTAACCTAATCCTCATCCTATTTATGGCATATGTCCTTGAGTCAACCTTATTAAATGCTTTCTCCTTTTGGACAAGACACTCCACTTCCCTATGTGAATTTTTAATTCACATTTAATCCCCCAAGGCACCCAAAAGGAATTTTTAATTCCTTCACTTCTCCCCACATGTCCTCTTCTTATTCTTTATTATTTCCCATCTCCCCATGAGAATATTTGAGGAATTTTTAATTCCTCACATGTCTTCTCACCCACATGGGGACAAGGACCTCCTTTATGAGGAGATCTTGTCCAATCCCAAGGTACTTTGTACCCCCCTCCATGTCATGTACTCCTCCTTCCACCTCATGTCCACTTCACCTTTTAGGGCTAAATCACATGCCACATGTCAAGATGTGGGGGCTTGTGAGTTCTCAACTCACCTTAGCCCTACATCTTGATGTTTGGTGGCTCAATCTTAGCCCTCCATTTCCCCTAGGAATCCTCAAAATCCTATAAATACCCCCTCTTTTCTCTCATTTTGGTGAGAGATCATTTTGCTAGCCAAACTCTTGCAACTTTATTTCTCAATCTACACTTAGCCATTTTCATATTTTCATCCACTCACACTCATCCTCACAACATCATTTGGCTTGCATCTTGCCCGCATCTAAGACGTACCCACATCAAAGATCCCGAGAAGAGACCAACCAAAGATCGATTGGCCTTAAAATTAGAGTTCCATTTTGTTGCTTTCATCGTGAACCAACTTAGGCTAATCGGGGTGTAGGTTGTTTGGTGTTTGGTACTCTTTTACTTATTTGCTTGTTTTCTAACGCTCACATTAGGCCTATCACATTGCTGGCAGTCTGGGACCCACAAGCGGTCTGTTTCGCCACATTTGCTATTTTTGCATTTTTGAGTTAGGATTGTAGAGTGCTTGAATCGTGACATCTGCAATGATGGGAATCTCTGTCTAAATTGTGGACCTTTCGGTGATGGACTGTCCTCTCATGTGATTTTATCTGCGGTGGCGGACTTGTCCTGAATTGGCCGGATCTATACTCGGTGGCGGTTATGGACATGTCCTAACAAGGTGGCAGATCTATCCTCTGGTGGTGGACCTGTCCTGTAGTGGAGGACCTGTCCTGATAGAGTGGCGGACCTGTCCCTGCAGAGTGGTAGACCTGTCCTCCAGAAGGTAAAAAGTTCAAGTTTTTTTTTTTATTGTCTTTTAGTAAAATAGGCACATAGCTTAATTAAAGGGGGTCAATAAACCTTGTTTGGCATGTTTGGGAAGGCTATTTGATGTATCCAATCCCCTTGCACCATTTGGGGATCCTGGGTGGTAGTCATGGCTTTCCGTCGCGAATACTTAGATGGACTGCATCACTTTCTGAGGTTGTTCCAACCCGTACGGTGGAATATACAGGGAAGCGAAAGTTGTACCTCAATCCAACCATGTTGTAATTGGCGAAGCGTCGGGATGACGTGAAGAGTTGGTCCGAGCCTTTAGTATCTCGCTAAGGTTCCCGACTCACGCTTGTAACAGGTTGGTGTTCACGGTTTGGGCCTCACGTACCGGGTGTATATCGAGGACTCCTTAGCAACCATGTGCATCCTAGAGTAGAAGACTTTATTGACCATACCCATTTCTACTAATCTTAGGGTTGTGCTATTTGAATTGTCTTTCTCGTGCAAAAACCAGTGATTATCAGTTTGGCCAAGTCTTTTATGATTGCTATATTTTTTGGGTCCTTTGCCTTACCCATCCATCAAAACATCAAGCTTAAACTCATCCTTTGGTAGACATGTCCCTATGTTGTGGCAGACTTGTCCTAACCCTTTGGCGGACTTGTCCCTGCACTGTGGCGGACCTGTCCTAGTGCAGTGGCAGATCTGTCCTTATCCTTTGGCGGACCTGTCCCTATGCTGTGGTGGACCTGTCCCTGTGCAGTGGTGGACCTGTCCTAGTGCAGTGGTAGACCTATCCCTGTGTAGTGGCAAACCTGTCCTAGTGCAGTGGCGGACCTGTCCTTGTGCTGTGGCGGATCTGTCCTATTGCAGTGGCGAACCTATCCTTGTGCTGTGGCTAACCTGTCCTAATACTGTGGTAGACTTGACTATTGACCAGCCTATATTATCACTTGGCACCCCTTATCCCTCTGTTTCAGACATCGACATGATCATCCACCATCCTAAAATGAACATCTGAATGTTCATTTTGAGTCTCCACCCCTTCGTTCTAAGGGTCATTTATCCTGAACACTTTTTTGCTTGTTTCAAGAGCCATTCATCTATCCTAAGACGCTCCCCATCCGTCCTAAATCTGCCTTCATATCTGATCTCTATTGGTCCATATAAACCCCATTGGAATAGTCATTCGCGTTGACCTAGGTATTCATCCCTAATCATGATCATCGTAACTGGCTTAGGATTACTATCCATCTTAAGTCAGTCATCCTTTTTGACCCAATCAATCTGCTTCTATCTCAAGTTGGATTCGGTGTCGTTATCATACATTTGCCTTTCAATCAACACCTAGTGTTACCAAGGGTCTTTCTTAAACCCGGTTGCGGATCTCGGTCATCATCACATCAATCCTAATCATCGGATCAATCCAACCCCCACATCATCAAATCTATCCAGATCAATATCCAAAACCTAGACTAATCCAGTATCATCAAATCAATCCATGTCAGTCTCACCAATCACCATCAGCTAATCTCCCATCAAATTGAATCAATCTTCCATCATCTAGGTCTTCCCAACATCTTGATCTATCACATCATCTTGCATGCCCATTCAAACTCGATCACAAGCAAAGAAAATGGCTGACCAACAAGCCCTGAATGCCCAATCGAACAACCCTCAAAATCCCACCAACATAGTCAACATCTCATCAGATCCTAACTATGGTGCTAATATCCCTCATGATCCCCACAACGGCACCTCATTGCAATCCAATGTGGATGGTCAAAACACGTCACCACCTAAGGAGGAAAACATGGCCGATCAACCTGAGCTCACATTCGAGGAACACTTCAGTAACCCTATTAATGCACAAATGACATAATGCCTTCTCGAAAGACATGGTGACAAAATATTGGCTCACTTGATTGACAAAGGTGTCAAGTTGCTGTCAGGTGTCGACGTACCCAAGTATGGTACCTCCACATCTAACGTACCCCAAGGTGCACATGACATCCCTAGTAGCTCGTATGTCCCCAACGTTCCTTCTGTAGAAGGTTGGCATCAACCTAAATTTGGCAACGCTGTCCTATATCTCATTGGCAATCCCACACATCCCACCATCTCGGTCATGGGAACACCCCAAACCATTGATCCCAATGATTCTTTTGCCTATGGCATGCCACAAAACGTCTCGCAACTGCATCCATTAATGCTATTGGCACCACCCCCTCGAACCCGCTTCCTATCAACACTAGGGGCAACCCTTTCGCCGCCTTGCCCCCACCTCCTGGGGCAACCAATCCTTAACCATCGTCATTCATACCTCAACAACCACCCTAATCTAATAATCCTCCACCATCGTCATTCATACCCCAACAATCGTCCCAATCCAACATCCCTCCTCCATCATCATTCATACCCCAACAACCATCCCAATCCAACATCCCTCCTCCATCGTCATTCATGTCCCAAAAACCTCCCCAAGCCTACACTCCCACTGGCATTCAAAAACCACCCTCACACAACATCTCAATCGCACCTCCACCTCAACAACAACCATTGGTCAATCCCCTATTTTCAACACAACCATCACAGCATCAATCGCAAGGAAATTGACCTCAGCCTTCAGCCTCGACCATATCTCCATTTCTTGCATCCATTTTATGCCTACAAGTGCAACCACCACATAACATCCCATCTCACCCACCACAGCCGCCAACTATGCATCAACAACCACCCCATCATTACAACTATTATAACCAGCAACAATATCAACAACCCTCCTATGTGGCATCACAACAGTCATATCAGCATCCCCAATATCCGCAAGCTAATCAACAACACCTTCTCCATACTTCCCAACAGTACGCCACCCATAACTACCCAACCAATTCATATCTCGCCTCGCAATAGCAACCTCTTTATCAACAAGGTCCCTTGGCATATTAGCAAGGGATACCATCTCCTCATCCATACACCCATCTCCAAACATCATCTCATAATCCACAATCATCCTACCATCAATACCCATCCAACACACCGGCCAATGCGGACATCCTAGAAATCAAAGCCGCTCTAAAAGATCTTCAGGCAGGGACTGGCAAACAATTGTTCAAGTTTGAAGATATATGCCCATATCCGTATGATCCCTCCATCTCATTGATTCCCTTCCCTAAACATTTTGAGATGCCAAAGTTTGACAAAAATATCTCATTGATCCTAAGGCCCACTTACAGGAGTTTTACTCCCAGTGTCAAGAAGTTCTCCACAATGACAACTATCTCTTGCACCTATTCCCCCGGAGTCTGGGAAGCAACGCACTAGGGTGGTTCATGACCCTCAAAAAGGGATCTATAAAATCTTTCGCAGACCTATCTGAGAATTTTTTCTCCTACTTCTCCTTCAACTTGGAGAAAGATACTGATACCCTGGATCTTCTCAAAGAGAAACAACGTGAAGGGGAAACCTTTACTAGCTACCTCCAGAGGTGGCATGCCCTAGCAAGCCAAATGAAAACCCCATTGAAAGAAAAGGACATGGTCACCCTCTTCGTAGAGAACTCTCATCCTGACATGGCTCATAACTTCCGATTACATTGTGTTACCACTTTTGCGGAGGTAGTAGAGAAGGGACCCATCCTTGAGTGCGCCCTTTTTTCCAAGGGGCACGCCAAAATATATAATCAAGATAGGGAAAGGACATTTAATGACAAGCCACATTTTTGGAACAAGAACAAAAATGCAATAAATGATGGTGTCACTGACACTAAACATGTCCACGTGGCCAACACATCCCAGAAACAACAGCAATCCATACCTAATGCCATATCTGTACCGCAAGGGACACCCCGTCCTCCCCAACCGTCCAATCAAAATAATCAAGGAAACACTAAATGCCAGTATGCTCAAATAGGAGAACCCTTGAGTTTCGTCTTCAACAAACTATTGTAGATCAACTATCCGATCACGTACCCTGTCACCAAGCCACTCGACGAATCCAAACCTAAGCCCACATGGTTTAGGGAAAATGAATATTGTGAGTTCCACAAAATCAAAGGACACTCTTTGAATAAGTGTCAAGGTCTGAAAAACTACGTACAGGATCTCATAGATCGAGGTGACATCAAGGTTGACCCTAGTAAAGCTCCATTGTCCAATGCTCAATTGCAGATCTATCAAAATGCCTTCCCAAACCATAACCAAGGCCCGAGTACTTCCAACAGTAATCCTCAAAATAACAGCACAAATAACGTGAACTATAAGAATGTACCCCTCAATTACGAGGGTATTATTCATTACATTGAGTAGGTAGAACCTCGTGTATCCATGATACATGTCAAAGCTAAAGACCCTTAATGTGCTGCTACCACACGACGAGCCTGCATCACCGTTCCTGCAACCTCTACACCTGCCCAACCGACTCCTGTAACCTCCCAGTACAATATCCTTGATCACTTAGGAAAGACCCCTGCACATATCTCCATCTTGGATTTACTCAAGTCTTCCCCCATGTATCAAGAAATCCTCAACAGAGCTCTACAGGAAACCCATGTGCCTAATAACATTGATCCCACATAGTTCCAAGCCTTGGTAGGACACTTGGCTTCATCTCACCAACTACACTTCAGCCAAAATGATATGCCCAACATTGATGTTAATCACAATCGCCCCTTGCATATTGAAGTTGTGGTTGCCCGACATAAAATAAAAAGAGTCTTGGTAGATAATGGCTCTGCCCTCAACTTGTGCACTCTAAAATTCATAAAACAGGTGGGGTATACCCAAGTGGACTTAAGCAACCAGATTATTACAATCAAGGCTTATGACAATGCAGAAAGAATTGGAAGGGATCATCAATCTTCTGTCCAATTAGGGGCTGGTGGTTCGATACATTACACTGTCCTTGATGTGGACTTTTCCATATAACCTCCTCTCGACCATCCAATGTACTATGCAAATTGTCCTGCCCTTCCATTGAATTGCCTCAAATTCCAGTCCAGCGGACAAGGGGTCACCATCTATGCCGACCCCCAACCATTTGAATGTGCCCATCACTCTAGAGGCATCGACTTTCCCCATTTACATTGTCACAGGGGTTTGAAATGGGGCATCTAGAGTCTAATCACCCAGATTAATCCACCATCCAAGTAGCCGCCACTCAATCCTCCACTTTGAACCCTCTGAGTCCACAAAGTCGGATCATTGATAAAGGGTGTGGTGAGTACTAAATGCATCTTGCTCTTAATAGCGACCATGCCCTCATCACCCTGCAGTATAGATGACTATACCCCAAAGGAGAGACAAGACTATCACCTTAGTGGCAAAAGGAAAATATCCCTACCACCACTTTCGTATCCCCAAGTATCAAGACAGATGCACCAGAAGAAGACATAAGCCAATGGGTTTACCGAGAAGAGCCTCAGCCGAAAACTCCTCTCAAGGAATACTTTCAAGAAAAGTACCCCTGGCCGACAAAGTTCGTAGAAAAGCATAACTATCAAGGCAGGGGCCTGGGAAAGCAAGAACAAGGGCAGTTGCAACCCATTGATACATCTCCACTAACAAAAAATGTGGGCATTGGGTATGACAAAAAGTAGAAAGGCCTCGAAACATCGTCTAATGCCTCCAATAGTGTAGCTGTGGACAATGGCTCATTGGAAGACATACCCGAGGAAGAATCTATCATGCGTCGTGTAGTGGCGTTGATCCACTTGTGGACCTATCTTCCGTATTCGAATGCCTATCATTTCTACCTATTAACCTGTCCATTTGCCATCAGGCTCATTGATTGGGACCTACAAACTAGCACACCTGTCAGTATGTCTGCGGATACATATGTCAACCTCATGGGATTGGGGGAGGACGAACACTCCAGTCGCAAAAATAAGAATAAGAAAAGTAACAAGCGGTCATCTAGTGAAGACCTCCCTGAGGCACTTCTTGACTTTGAAAAAGTAAAAATAAAGAGGATGCATCTAGCGAAAACCTCAAGAGGCCTGCCAGGAAGATGAAGTGTTCATCTTCCCCATATAGAGACTTCCGATTGATTTTCAGAATCATCTATTATTCTAGTGGAAGAGACTCAAGAGATCTAGGGCATTGAAGTCTAAGGTCACCTCATTAGTAAGTCCCTTTAGACAAGACTATCACGATCATTATAGAGGCTTCTCAGAGGAATTGTTAACTTTGCTTGGTCGTACTCCCGGACATGCAGGGATTAGATCACCTTGAGTAGTTCATCACCTAGACTATTCCACTAGGCGGCTATGCACGTCGAAGCAAAACTTCATAAAGATGCATGCAAGTTCGTTGTTATTCTTAGAGAATTGGGAGAAGTTCTTGGAGGTGGGTTTATCGGAACCAATTGAGCTACTCTGCAATGGATCTCAATATAGTTCTAATTAAGCCAAAACAAATGGAGACATTCGGCGATACTTGCCGGACTTGAGGGGATCTCAACAAAGTGCCCAAAGATGTGGCTTCCTACCCAAAATTGACATGTTGGTTGACAGTGGGACATGTGAGATGTTATCCCTTATGGATTAGCTTCTCACGGGTATAACAGATCGAATGCACCTAAGGACCAACACAAGCTCCTTCACAACTCCTTTGGGGCACATTCTGTTACAATGTTATGCTCTTCGATCTCAAAAATGTGGGGGTGACATATTAGAGGGCAATTACGATCATCTTCCATGACCTCATACACATCATCATGGAGGACTATGTCGACGACCTGTTAGGAAAATCCAGAACGCAAGCAGAACATCTTGCCATCCTGAAAAAGATATTTGAGTGGTTAGAGCACTACAAGTTGCGGCTAAATCCAAAAAAGTGTGTCTTTGGGGTCACTTTCGAAAAGTTGTTGGGTTTTATAGTCTCTCGCAGGGGCATTGAGGTTGATCCCGCCAAGGTAAAAGCTATCCTGGACATGCTCCCTCCATGCAATCTCAAACAGTTAAGAAGACTTTAGGGGAAGATGCAGTCCATCCATCGATTCATAGCCCAACTGGCAGATAAGTGTCAGCCGTTCACTCATCTTCTGAAAAAAGATTCCACCTTCCGATGGAACCAGCAGTGTCAGATAGGCTTCGATAAAATCAAGGAATATTTAGCCCATCCCCCGATATTGATGCCACCTATTCCTGGCAAACCCCTCTTGCTTTACATCTCTGCCACTTCAGTCGCATTGGGGGCATTGTTAGCACAGCATGATGAGTCATCAAAAGAAAGGGCAATCTACTACATCAGTCGTACATTGGTTGGCTACGAGCTAAACTACTCCCCCATGGAAAAATCCTGCCTTGCACTCGTCTTCAGCACACAGAAGCTTTGACATTACATGCTTAGCCATCCAGTTAAATTAATTGCCAAAATTGATCCATTGAAGTACCTATTATCTAGAACCACTCTGATGGGCCGCATGGCTAAATGGGTCATGCTCCTCAATGAATTCGACATAGAATACGTGGACCGCAAGGCTATCAAAGGAAAAATAATTGTAGATCAGTTGGCGAAAGCCCCTTTAGTTGATACTTATCCATTGATCACAAAATTCCCTGATGAGGAAGTCTTCTCAGTTGAGGAAACCCCCACGTGGACATTGTATTTTGATGGATCGTATACACATAATGGATCGAGGGCAGGAATTTTATTAGTTACCCCTCAAGGTGACTACATCCCAAAGTCATTCAGGATTGCATTCCCATGTACCAACAATATGGCTGAATACGAAGCTCTCCTCACCGGCCTCAAACTTGCAAAACAGTGGCACATAACTCAATTAAAAGTCTTTGGTGATTCCTTGATAGTCATTAGACAAGTTAATGATGAGTTCCTAACCAAGGATGATAAGTTGTTACCCTACAAGCACATGGTGGATGATTTCAAGAAATATTTCACCTCTATACAATTTGAACAAATCCCCAGGGTATGAAAC